>CM076583.1:162972017-163163533 GCA_034641835.2 Pinus albicaulis | reverse complement strand
AATTTACACATGAAATGATGTTTCGTCACTTCAAAACATTATCGTTGTGTTGTCAAGGCATTACAGGGGAATTCACCAACTCTGAAGACTTGAACATCAGTATTTATATGTGTGTCTTATGTGAGAAATTGGTTCTAAGGGTATCACCAAACCAATTCTCCTCTCTCTTTTTGCATTTGTCGCTCGAATGTTATTGCTCTTCTCTTTTTTCAATTCATGCTTATTACCATAAATACTGATTTCATTTTCTGAAAACAAAAGAAAATATAATGCACTGTAAGAAATGAAAGACAATGAGCACTAGAATATAACATAAATTAGACTATAAATAGTTTATACAACATATACCTTAACATCAACAATGTCAAATCAATTTTCCTTCAACATCAATTTCTACAAAATAAATGTCACGTTATTCTTTTCCATTTCTCAACATGCTACATACGATAAATTGAAAATCACACAAAACCAAGAGCAAACCCTTTTCTAACCAAAATAAACAAACAAACAGTGCCTCTAATAAAACTTCATTATAATATTAGCAAATGAAAAGAGAGCTAGTGGACCATTTGTGTTGTTTGAATTTGCCTATTTTTGTTATAAAGTGCTCAAGCTTCAAGAACCAACAAATGTGAGCACGAGCTAAAAACTAACCAACCATTCACTAGTCAACATGGGAGATCACAAATAAACCACAAAATTGATCAGGCATTAAAATTGTGAGCAGACTACCTTGAAATTTTCTTCTTGAGAAATACCTCAAAATCCCCTCGTTTCTAATAAGCTTCCTGGCTATGTACCTCCATCCTTGATTTCCCTTGTTATATATTGAATAAAGAATATCCCTTCAACAACCAATTTTGCGAGAATCCTACCAAGTAACTCAAGAGCCTTGTTCGCATCAATAGTAGCATCCTCCAATGAAAATAGTACAATCTCCAACCTAGAAACATCAAAATTATATATAGTTATAATGTTGAAGAGTGTAACTAGGTATGTCTTCCTTGTAATGACTATGTAACTAGCATTTGCACCGGGAGGTGCAAAGTAATGCCGGGGAGTGGGGAAAACAATAATTAAGTGAAATATATGGAAATTTTAGTTCCTATATATCTTTCAAAGAATGTAATAGGAGGTTAAAATTTAAAAGAAAGTTACACTAACATAAAGGAACACTAATATAATTGTCCCAGAATAATGGCATAGTAATGATGGTATCGAAGATCCTTCAATAGTCACTCCAAGGAGATTTCTCTAGCTCTTTAAATGATTCAAATAACTGTCGAAACTAAATATTCAAACCTGCTCTAAATCCACCATCAAAAGGTTTTCAATGTGCTAGAAAGGGGTATTTAAAGGTTTTTAAAAAAAAAAATTCAATTGCTGCTACAAGAATGTTTTAAAGCTGGTTCAAAACTGCCTTCTAACAACTTTAAAAGATGTCATACAAACACCTTCAATAAACTGCTATACAAATACACTCCATATAGAGAACACACCAATAGCCCAGAAGAGGAAAATGAAAAGTTTATCTACAGTTAAATTTTACTCTGAAAAATATTCATATCAAAATCTGTTAACGTCAAACCAAAATTTTGTAATTTTCAAGATCCTAAGTTCAGCACCAACTACCCAACGGCTTAGCAAACTTGACAAGAAGACCCTGACTATTCTTGTACGCTATAAGACAAGATGGTCAACAATGTCATGAGTTATAGAAAGCACCTACAATTGTTTCAGCATGTCTTATCTTTTTAACTGATCCATCATCTTGAATCTGTCTAGCATTCTCTCAATCATCAAAATCAGCATTGTCAATCTTTAAAAATATAGCATTCACTCCAATCTAGAAACAAAAATATGCATTCACAACTCAACTTACCCAGTATTCTGCTGGCCTCATTCTTAAGTTGTAAGTTGATTCCATACTCATGCAGTAAGCTCCCGTGTCATGGACCACCATTCTTGCCCACTGAAAGAGGATGGCCACTCAAAGTTAAGCCACAAGTGTATGCCTTCAAAGAAGCATCACAAAATAATTCTAGAAACAATTAAATATCATATTGGAAAATCAATTCCTTCTCATCATGCATGTATATTAGGTGTGATAATTATTGTCCTGTAACTAACCACCATTTCTGGAGTTGGAAGTTCCATGTCCTTTCCTATAAAGTCTGCAGACTCACAGACAGACCCAACAACATCAAAATTTTGAATTTTTTCCTTTGGGGAAGGTGGAGAAATTAGCTCAATGTGTTGTGTATCAAGAAGAATATCAGTTAGAAACATCTCAAAATCTCAAAATCATTTTATGATTCATATCACAACTTTCAGACTGTGTGCTTGTCATGAGAAAGAATGGCCTGTTTAGTATTTGGGAATCTCAATACCAGTAATATTTCCTGTCAACAAGGAGACTACAAAAGTAGGATAAATTATCCCTTCTATATTCATTTGGAAATGATCATCCCTTCAATCATTGTTGAGTCTCAAATCTGCATCTTTCTTATACACCTTTCTAGACCTTTTTCATTCACCTGGACCTTCTAAGTCATCAATATCATTTCATATTAATTGTAAAAGAGCATCTAAAATGGTTTTTAACTATGTTTTGTGTCTGATGTTTGATTTAGATTTTTGCTCATCTAGCTGCGGAATCTTGCCACTTTCCGCAGCTGCTGCAACTTTCCGCAGCCATTTTGTTAAAGTTTGTATTGCAGGTGTCTTCAAGAAAATCGAGCCACATGGGCAAGTTAGAAATGACGTGGACATGGATCGTGTCCTATTGGCTCAGTCGAATTCACCTAAGAAGGCTGTGGTCAAAGGTAGCCAAGTGGTGGTCAACCGAAGAGTCCCACGGTGACAGAACTCTGTTTCTCATCACGTGGAGATTTGTGTGGCCATTTCTAAATCATGGGAGACATATCAACACCTGTAAACGGCTCCATAAGCCAAATCCAACAGCCACTCTCCATATATTTAATCCTCACGGTGGCCATAATGCTAGATCTCTGGACGTGATGGTTCACGTGTCTTCTATCAGCACAGACTTTAGGGAATTAGTTATATCACCTTCAGTTATAAATAATGCGTTCTTATACGCATAATAGTTAGCTCTGTAATGTAATTGCGTCGCCATTGTGTTGTGACATTATTTCTCTGTTATGACCGCATTTTAATATATGAGAAGACTCTGTTCATAAGCGTAATTCGTATTTGAAAGCTGCTTCCCGAGGTCTGTGCAGAGGGCCCCTGCACAAGCTGAGGTTTTGTGTATTACTGTATAGTTTCATGCTTCATTTTTCTTCTTTAAGTTCATTGTGCCATAGTCATTCACGTGTATATATATATATATTACATCTTTCATGGTATTTACGTTTCATCTCTGTCCATAATCTTTCATGCTTTACATTTTACTTCTGTCCATAATCTTTTATGTTTTATGTTGTTGTTAACTGATCAGTGTTCTTGTTTCAGATTACAATAGGCAGCTCGGGCATTTGCACATCTTTTTATAATGACTAATGACATGGAATCAATATTGTCCTTCTGCTAATTTTCTTTTCTTAGTTTTTGTATAATTCCAGCACTATTTTGTTTATTTCAGTCTTGCACATTTGCTTTAGTAGTTAGTTTAGATATTAAATTGCTCATGTCATTTTCAATTACCTCCGAAAGCCATAGAGAGACTAATGGTGAGGGATTGAAGTATGAGTGTGTAGTTTGATATTAGTTTACTTTTCTGCAAGTTAGATATTAAATTGCTCATGTCATTTTTAGTTACCTCCGAAAGCCATAGCGAGACTAATGGTGAGGGATTGAAGTATGAGTGTGTAATTTGATATTAGTTTATTTTTCTGCAAATTAGATATCAGATTGCTCAAGTTGTTTATGATTACCTCCGAAAGCCATAGCGAGACTAATGGTGAGGGGTCAGAATATGAGTTGATGTAATTTGATTTTAGTTTTACTTTACTTGAAATATTTTCTTTGAGTACAGTTTCTTTTGTGTTTAGACAGCAGCAAGGGTAATGGTTTTCATGATCAATAGTTCATTGTTTGTTTAACTAGAATAGTGGCACATTTTCATTTCCTTTTAATTTTGTCATTGTATGTTTCAAAATCCTTTTTAAGTTTGAAGTTTGGTAAATCATTATAAAGGACATCATTGCCTTGAACAATCATAACCATACTTGTCTTTTAGAATTTCCGTCTCACATTAGGAAACCAACCAAGATTAAAAAAAAAACCAAAAACGGCAAAAAGTAAGAGATAGGTTATCTTGCACATATAGTGTGCCACACTTCGTCAGCTTACGAATCCCGGATTGACAAATTAATGTAGAAATTTAGAACACACTAAATTGACTAAAAATTTTGGCGCCGTTGCCGGGGAAGTGTAACTAGGTAGCCAATTTCTTAAAAAAAAAACAATAAAAAGAAGAGAAAACTTGATAACTTCTTGAAGTATGCTCTCCTCTTGCACCTAGCGTGATCTGGAGGATCAGAAAAGAGAGTTATTGGTTCAATAATTTCTTAAGTATGCTCTCTTCTTGCACCTAGTGTGTCCTGGAAGATTAGAAAGAGAATTATTAGCCCAACTTAAAAATAAAAATAAAAAAAATGACATGCATAGAGCAAGAGATTCTAGGGGAAGGTTTATAGCTAGAGCCAAGAGTTCGATTTTCACAAGTCCATCTTCTTCAAGGCATAGACAAGATTCACCACCATCTACCCCTAGCCTTAAGATTCTTGGAATTCAAGGAGCAGTTGAATTAGAGGATTCTCCTATACCACCTACTAAATCTCATTTAGAAAAGGATCCTTTCTTTACTTCTACAGGAGAGTATATTGTAATCAAAGAAGTAGAATCACCCGAAGAAGAAAAGGAAGAGACTCCCTCTCATCCTCCCTTGATAGAAGAACCAGAGGACTTTGAGGACTCTAAAGAAACTATCATGGCAGAGGAAATAATAGATGGATTTGGAGGTAGAGGTAGAGGTAGAGGAGGAGGAAACAATGGAGACAACAATGGTGAAGGTAATAATGGAAGAAATAGGGAAGGAGACAACTTGTTTGGGTTCCATATAGTTGATGAGGAAACTCATACAACGATGAAAAACATCTCACCATCTGTCCTCCCCAAATTTTATGGATTGCGAAGTGAGGATCCTGAAACATTTCTGTTTGAGTTTGAAGTCGTGTTCCGTACCTATGACTATATGGAAGACTCTCAAAAACTCAAACTGTTTCCTTCAACATTGAAGGGAGCCGCTTTGAAATGGTTCATGGGATTAGCCACCCAATCTATTAGGACTTGGAATGATATGAAACAAACATTTTTGGATAGATACTTGGACTATTGTATGCCCACCAATAACAAGGATGAGGTATTCAAAATGATGCAAAAAGAAGATGAAAATTTGGAAGATTTACTTGAAAGATTTCAATACAACTTAAAAAGAGCAAAGATGAGCAACTTAGATGATGAAACTTTGAAAGCCCCTCATATTAAAAGCCATTATAGATGAATGGATAGATATTTTAAACATGATGGGGAAAGGAGACATTTCTCAACTTCCACTTCGTGACATAACAGAACTATGTGTCCATCTCTCAAGAGGAAAATCTAAAACAGAAAAAGGGCCTAGGGATCCTTCTCTTATCAGGGCTAACAAATCTGCAACTGGATCAGTAAGTAGGGCAGAGATTGGCAATATGCTTGATGAATTCAAAACTGATATCTTAGGGAGCCTTAGTGAACAACTAGACACCCTTAAAATCCAAAACAAGCAGAAAGCAGAAACTGATGCTCTAGCCATCTTTTGTCTGAAATGTAGGAAGAAACATGCTTTAAGGGAATGTCCCTTGGATGCAAAAGTTGTAGAAACATGTATAATTTTCTCAGAGAATCATGAGATCAAGGATTGCCCTTCAATTCCTGGACTCAAAGCTGTCTTTCAAGAAGACCCAAATTCAGTAGAATCTCTCTGTTTTGTTGCAAGAAGACCTTGGAAGGGACAACAAACTCAAGGGTTTAACAACCCTATGAATCTTCAAACCCCACCAAATTGGAATCCTTGGCAAAAACCTTGGCCCCAACATCAAAATCCATATCAGCCATGGGTACAAGGGATGCAAAATCCTTATGGGAGATTTGCTCAATTTTATCAATATCCTCGATCTTTTCAAAATCAACAAGCTCCACAACTTCCAAACCCAAATCCACAACTTTCATTGCCATTTCCACAACAACAACCTTCTAAACAAAATCCAAATCCTCAACTCATGCTTCCATACCAACAAAAGACAAATCAACTTCCAGCTCAGCCATTGCCAAATCCTAACAATAAAAATCCTCAGAATACTTACATGATAGAAGGACAACAATTTCCTACCTATATGATTGTTCCTCTCAATGATGTATAACTCAGATCCGGTAGAGTTTTAGAAAAACCTTCTATAGATGACCAAGAGCAAGATACCTCTGAGGAGGACTCTCTTGAAGCCAATAAGGGTTCTGAGAAAGTATCTCTTCAAAACTCAAACATTCAAAAAGAGAAAGAAAATTTAACACCCACAACTCCTATAGTTGAGCAACCTACATCTTCATCTACACCTCCTTTTCCTGAAAGATTACAAATTGACAAGGGGGTAGAAAAACAAATCTTATTGCCTAACTATGATTTTCTAGATGAATTGAAGAATGTTTTTATCAAGATTCCCTTGCTACAAACCATTCGAGAGATTCCTATTCTAGCAAAAACAATAAAGGAGTTGAGTTTCAAAAGACCAGGAAGGAAACTAAAAGACACAAGAAGAATCCACCTGGTAGGAAAAATTGCAGATATCATGATGGGAAAAATTACCATGCAGAAGTATGTAGATCCGGGAAGTCCAATTGTCAAGACACATATAAATGGGATAGAAATTCCAAACACATTGATTGACTTAGGGGCTGCTATCAACATTATGAGTAGACAGACTATGGAACAGCTAAAAATTCCTAACCTTCTTTTTACACCTACTTTACTGCAACTTGCAGATCGATCAATTATTAAACTAGATGGTGTATTAGAAGATATTTCAGTCTCCTTATATTCTTGGGAATATCCAGTAAATTTTATGATTTTGACTCCCAAGAGTAATCTAGGAGGGCACCCACTTATCTTAAGAAGACCTTGGCTAGCCACAGCTGATGCTTTTATTAGTTGTAGATCTGGGGATATGTACATTTCTAATGGTAATTCGACAAAAAAATTCAATTTGTATCCCCCAACAAAAGCAATCACAGAAGTAGGAGACAGTGAATGGGTTGATGATGAGGACACTATACAACCTGTCTTTACCATTTCTGAAATCAGTGAGGAAAGTGAAATTCTGAACACATTAGAAAATTTTGAGATATCTTCAGAATATGACCCCACACAATTTCAATTGGAATCTGACATAGAATATTTATCATCAAGACAAATGTCTCTTTACTCTATGGAAGAGTTTGGTAGTTCTACCATTGAGATTTTTCCAGGAAAAACATTGAATATCAACAAACATTTGGAAAAGTCACAACAAGAAAAACTAACCAAAATCTTGCAAAAACATTCTACTACATTTGCATGGGAGTATACTGACATGAAAGGTATTGATCCTAAGACTTGCATCCATCATATCTATATTGAGGAAAACAGTAGACCAATCAGACAACCTCAAAGAAGGATGAATCCAAATCTTAGGGAGATAGTGAAAGAAGAGCTCCAAAAACTACTCAATGTAAACTTCATTTATCCAATTTGAGATAGCCGATGGGTTTCTCCTTTGGTTATAGTACCTAAAAAGAATGGTAAATGGAGGGTATGCATTGATTACAGGGAATTGAAAAAAGAAACTTTGAAGGATCACTTTCCTTTGCCTTTTATCGATCAGGTATTAGATACATTAGCAGGTAAAAAGTACTTTTCATTTTTGGATGGTTTTAGTGGCTATAATCAAATTCAGGTAGCACCTGAAGATCAAGATAAGACCACATTTACTTGTCCTTGGGGAACTTTTGCCTACCGAGTACTTCCTTTTGGGTTATGTAATGCACCTGCAACATTCCAAAGAGTAGTACTAGGAATTTTTTCTGATCTAATCCATGATTGTGTAGAGGTTTATATGGATGATTTTACAATTTATGGTAATTCATTTGAAGAGGCATTAGAAAATTTGGAAAAAGTTCTCATAAGATGTAAAGAAACAAACCTTTCATTAAGCCATGAAAAATGTTTTATGATGTTTACTGAAGGGATTGTTTTAGGACATCATATTTCGGGAGATGGATTAAGGTTGATAGATCAAAAGTTGAAGTCATCTCCAAGTTACCTATTCCAAATTGTCAAAGAGATGTTAGAAGTTTTCTAGGATTTACTGGTTACTATAGAAGATTTATAGAAAACTTCACTAAAAGAGCATCTCCACTCTTCAAATTGCTTACAAAAGACTATGAATTTAAATGGGATCCTGATTGTCAATTAGCTTTTGAAACTTTGAAAAAAAGAATATTTGAAGCACCTATATTGAGAGGAACAAATTGGAAGCTTCCTTTCCATATTTCTACGGATGCTTCAGATACAGCTCTGGGAGCTGTGCTGGGTCAAAAAGATTTAGTTCCTTATGCCATTTATTATACCAGTAAAAATTTGACTCCCACAGAGTTGAACTATACTGTGACTGAAAAAGAGTTTTTAGTTGTTGTTCATGCAATCAATAAGTTTAGACATTACATAACAGGCTATGAAACTTTTATTCATACTGACCATTCTGCAATTAGATATTTAATGAACAAACCTGTTACTAATGGCAGAGTGACAAGATGGATTTTACTTTTGCAAGAATTCAATATTACTGTGTTGGATAGACCGGGAAAACAAAATACAGTAGCTGATTTCTTGTCTAGGATTCAGAATACTAAAGAAGATTCTCCTGTAGAGGATAAGTTTCCTGATGAATACTTGTTTGCGGTAACTATTAAGACTCCTTGGTATGCAGATATTGCTAACTATTTGGTTACAGGGAAACTGCCTTCACATTTATTTCCAAGTGAAAAGAGAAAGATTATTCAGGAGAGTTCAAAATTTTCATGGATTTCTAACGAATTGTTTAAAACAGGGCCAGATCTTGTGATCAGAAGATGTGTCAGGGAAGATGAAATGCCTGGTATCCTTAAGGCATGTCATGATGAACCATGCGGCGGACACTTTGCAGACAAAAGGACGGCCTATAAAATCCTCTCTTTAGGATATTATTGGCCTTCCCTCTTCAAAGATGCAAAACAATATGTCAAAAGGTGTGACAACTGCCAAAGAGTAGGGAAACCTACCCTTTTAAATGAAATGCCATTGCAACCACAGGTACTCATCGAACCCTTTGAAAAATGGGCTTTAGATTTCATAGGACCTATTAATCCACCATCTAAGCAAAAGAAGTATATATTGGTTTGTATTGATTATGTTACTAAATGGGTAGAAGCCAAAGCATTAGTATCTGCTACTGAAAATTCAGTTGTTCATTTTCTTTATGAGGATATTTTTACTCACTTTGGTGTTCCAAGAGAAATTGTGACAGATCAAGGAAGCCAATTCACATCCAATCTGGTGGAGAAGCTGATGGAAGAATACAAAATCAAGCATAGAAGCTCTACTCCTTACCATCCACAAGCAAATGGTTAAGTGGAGTCTACCAACAAAGTTCTTGAAAGTATCATCACCAAAACTGTTCGTCTACATAGAAGAGATTGGGCAGAAAGGCTTCCTGAAGCCTTGTGGGCCTACAGAACTACATGGAGAAATACAACAGGACATTCTCCCTATGAACTTGTTTATGGGAAAGAAGTCCTGCTCCCCATTGAGTTCCAAGTCAAGACCTTCAAGATAGCAGTTCAGTTGGGGATGGATCTATCAGAAGCCCAAAAGCGTAGAATGGAGCAATTGAATGAGCTAGATGAGATCAGACAAGAGGCAATTTTAAGAACTGATCTAGTTCAATATCAAAGAGCTAAATGGCATGACAAGTACATCAAAGAGAAGAAGTTTCAAGAAGGAGATTGGGCATTGTTATTTGATTCCAAGTTTAAAGATTTTCAAGGAAAATTTCAGACTCATTGGCTTGGGCCATATGAGATTGACAAGATCTTTAGCAATGGAGCGGTAAGAATCAAGACCATTGATGAGTTTCAAACTCCTCTTATTGTGAATGGCCACAGATTGAAATTTTATCATAAGCCACTCTCAAAGGAGGAATTTGTCAAAATGTTTCAAGAAAATTCTGCAATCAGGCTGGTACAGAAGAATTCTTCTTCTCCACCAACCTAGCCTTTGTTCTTTTCAGTTAAAAAATAATAAAAAATAAAAATAAAAATAAAATAAAAAATCGTATAAGCCTGAAAACCAATCACTGATTGGCAGTCTTATACATAAAATGTAGGGTGAAAATCAGGAACACCTGACACCCTATATTTTCCAAAAAAAAAAAATCTCTCTTTCATTTCACAAGTTTTGTGACCACCCACTCCATTCCATTCCACTTCATTTCACTCCACTTCATTTCCATTTCACTTCATTTTATCTATTTCATTCCATTTCATTAATAAAATTCTCTTTCATGACTATTTCCATTTAGTCAATTGTCATCCGTTCATTTCCATTCACCCAAATAATAGCTGTGTCAGTTTCCGCAGCTAACATATGTTTCCGCAGCTGACACCATTTTCCGCAGCCAGAAGCAGATTCCGCAGCTACCACTCTGTTTTTCAAAAGAATGTACAGCCAGATGTTATTTCCACAATCATGAAATCAAATGCAGGTATGAGGACCAATTATGAAGACATGGGACATTCAAGATATCAATGAGGAGCAACTAATTGAAGACCAAGGAAAAATGGCAAGAATTCCAAGGTATGAGTAAAAATTTATTTCAAATGGCGTTTAAAACACATTTTTACATAGTTATGAACCATAAGCTCCATTATGTGCAATTATTGTATTGACAAACTCCGTAACCACTCCATGATTTCTGTAAAATCCTCCCACAATCCTTGCATTCATTCTCAAACGGTCCCATAATTAAACCTCCGATCTTCACTCAAACTCCGATATTCCACCTGTGATGATGAAACGTGGTTGATTTGACTACGGCTTCTTTCAGCCGCATGAAATCCGTAGCCATTGTATAAACGTGCTTACATTTACTCTGCAGCCACCAAATTTTAAACACTGCCGGATGTGTTATATTCCTCCTATTGTTCTATTAATCTCACAGCCACATTTCCGTCGTGCTCACGTAACCCTTCTCTGTTCCATTTCACCCCATTTCATTCTCTGTTACACTATAGTCTGTATACCCATTCTCTGATATCCACCTACAGTCATCGTGCTCATTTCCGTTCATTCAGCCGTCCTACTTCCATTGAACCCTCCTCACGCAGGCAAGTTTTTGAAAGAGCAGAAAGAAGGATGGGTAAATTGTTGAGAGCAGAACCAGAGGGACCTAAATTCATGGAAGGATACCCGCAAGTCAGGGATATATTGAAGAAGGCAAAGTGGCTGCGGTTTATCCAAAAGTTTAGAGGCTACCATAAAGAGGTGACAAAAGCTTTTGCAAGGTCTTTCAATGGCCTGGAGGTAGAGATTGGAGACCTTAAGTTTACGGTGAATGAGGCATCTATAGCATCCGCCACAGAACTTCCTCAAGAGGGTGAACGTTGGTTTAATAACAAAAGCATTAGTGATGAAGCCTGGAGAATAATTCTACATAACCCAGGTATGAACATAACTATTTTTAAAAGAGGAATTCCTGTTCATGCTTTGAAATAAGAATGGACTACTTTGCTGCTAGTTGTTCAAAAATTTATCACCTGTAAGGGCCGTTTTGGGTCAATGTATATGTACCATACCAGATTGCTGATGAACTTTCTAGAACCACATCTATATCACCATGGTCTTGTGAAAATTTTGATTGAAAAACAGTTAAAAGAGAACAAGGACATATGGGAACAATTTTTGATTAGAAATTTCTTTGAGGAACCTCAAGAAATTCCTGAAGGTAGCACATCAAGAAGGAGTAGGAGAAAAAGAATAAATGATGAAACTCAAAGTACTCCTACTACTACAATTGAAAGAACTAGTAGGGAAGAGAGACTGTCAAAAAGGAAGAAGAAAGAAACCAAGGGTAAAAAGCCAATAACATCAAAAGAGAGAAAAAGTATTGAGGCTATGCATCAAACCCCTTCTTCCGAAGAAGATCATCAAGTGTTATCTGAGAGACTAGTTCACCTTCAAAAACAGTCATCTATGGCCAAGAAGAAAGGGAAAGGAAAACAAAAGCAAAAAGACAGTGGTCCACAGCGTGTGAGAAGAAGCAGCAGGCTTAAAGGGAAGTTGACGAAAACGCAAACGAAAGGACCCCATTTTATTGATTTGGGAGAAGAAACATCTGAACAATCCCCAGCTGACCATAGTCCATCTCACTCTCAGTCAGACAGTGAACCTAGTTCATTTCATTCTCAGTCAGAAATTGAACATAGTCCATCCCATTCTCAGCCAGACGTTAATGTGAGCCCTTCTCAGCCAGATTTTGAAGACAACTCTCCTCCACAACATCTTGGGGACAGCCCAATAAAAACGACACCTGAGATAGACCCAAAGCAACAAGAATTATATGATTATATAGAATCTTTAGAAAGAGCAACTACGGGTCCCAGTACTTCGTCCACTCAGCCTCACACAGCACAAGATGATCTAGTCCAATCACTGAAACAAGAAGTCTTTGAGCTAGAGATTTTAAATAGACACATTAAAAATGAAAATGAGACATTGAAGGAACAAAGCAAATTGGACAAAATCATTCATGATAATACCATGCTACATCTGGGACTATGACAGAAGAAGAACAGGAAATTGAAGAAGAAATGCCAGAAGTTAAGCAGAGCACTAATTAATATCAAATTTAGATGCTTAATGAAGAAGCCTAGGATGTTAGCAGCACCAAGGAAGAGGAGGAGAGGACTGGATGTACTGGCTGAAGTGTCAAGGCATATGAATTGAAGAAGGATTATCAAAATTTTGGTTGCATGAGGACATGCAACATATTCACAGTGGGGGTATGTTGAGTCTCAAATCTGCATCTTTCCTACACACCTTTCTAGACCTTTTTCATTCACCTGAACCTTCTAAGTTGTCAATATCATTGCATATTAATTGTAAAAGAGCATCTAAAATGGTTTTTAACTATGTTTTGTGTCTGTTGTTTGATTTAGATTTTTGCTCATTTAGCTGTGGAATCTTGCCACTTTCCGCAGCTGCTGCAACTTTCCGCAGCCATTTTGTGAAAGTCTATGTTGCAGGTGTCTTCAGGCAATTCGAGCCACATGGGCAAGTCAGAAATGATGTGGACATGGATCGTGTCCTATTGGCTCGGGAAAATTCACCTAAGGAGGTTGTGGTCAAAGATGGCCAAGTGGAAGTCAACCGTAGAGTCCCACGGTGACAGGACTCTGTTTCTCATCACGTGAAGATTTGTATGACCGTTTCTAATTTACGGGAGACACATCAACACCTGTACACGGCTCCATAAGCCGAATCGAACATCCACTCTTCATAGATTTACTCCTCACCGCGGCCATGATGCTGGATCTCTGGACATGATGGTTCACGTGTCTTTATCAGCACAAACTTTAGGGAATTAGTTATATCACCTTTGTTATAAATAACGCGTTTTCATACGCATAATAGTTAGCCTCCATATAGCTCTGTAATGTAATTGCATTGCCACTGTGTTGTAATATCATTTCTCTATTATGACTGCATTCTAATATATAAGAAGACTCTGTTTCCAAGCGTAATTCGTATTTGAAGGCTGTTGCCCGAGGTCTGTGCAGAGGGCCCCTGCACACGCTGAGGTTTTGTGCATTACCGTATAGTTTCTTGTTTCGTTTCTTTAAATCCATTGTGCCATAATCATTCATGTGTATATACATTACATCTTTCATGGTATTTATGTTTTACTGT
Organism: Pinus albicaulis; assembly: GCA_034641835.2. Classification (NCBI taxonomy): domain Eukaryota; kingdom Viridiplantae; phylum Streptophyta; class Pinopsida; order Pinales; family Pinaceae; genus Pinus; species Pinus albicaulis. The sequence continues at coordinate 163,149,492 of CM076583.1, read as the reverse complement.
TCATAATATTTCATGCTTTACATTTTACTTCTGTCCATAATCTTTCATGTCTTATGTTGTTGTTAACTGATCAGTGTTCTTGTTTCAGATTACAATAGGCAGCCCGGGCACTTGCACATCTTTTTATAATGACTAATGACATGGAATCAATATTGTCCTTCTGCTAATTTACTTTTCTTAGTTTTTGTTTAATTCTAGCACTGTTTTTTTTATTTCAGTATTGGACATTTACTTCAGTAGTTAGATTTAGATATATTAAATTGTTCATGTCATTTTCAGTTACCTCCGAAAGCCATAGCTGGACTAATGGTGAGGGATTGAAGTATGAGTGTGTAGTTTGATATTAGTTTACTTTCTGCAAGTTAGAAATATTAAATTGCTCATGTCATTTTTAGTTACCTCCGAAAGCCATAGCTGGACTAATGGTGAGGGATTGAAGTATGAGTGTGTAGTTTGATATTAGTTTCTTTTTCTGCAAATTAGATATCAGATTGCTCAAGTTGTTTATGGTTACCTCCGAAAGCCATAGCTGGACTAATGGCGAGGGATCAGAATATAAGTTGATGTAATTTGATTTACATTTACTTTGTTGCAATTCTTGGATTTATTTAAGCATAGTTTCTTTTGTGTTTACACAACAGCAAGGATAGTTTGGTTTTCATGCTCAATAGTTCACTGTTTGATTTATTAGGCTAGCAGCACATTTTCATTTCCTTTCAAGTTTTGTCATTGTATGTTTCAAATTCCTTTTGAAGTTTGAAGTTGGTAAATCATTATAAAGGATATCATTGCCTTGAACAATCATAACCATACTTGTTTTTATTTTAGAATTTCCATCTCACATTAGGAAACCAAAAATGACAAAAAGGTAAGAAATAGGTTATCTTGCACATATAGTGCACCACACTTCATCAGCTTACGAATCCTGGATTGATAAATTAATGTAGCAATTTAGGACACACTAAATTGACCAAACAGGTATTCCCTATAAGATCCTCCCTTACTCCTACTACTTTCACATATGCAATGTCCAAAGGTGAAGGTTGAAAATATATAAAACAAGTTTTAAATAGGGACTTACCAGTAGAAGTGTGAACTTATCTATTATGAGAGTGTTGTATATACACGAGATTTTCATCCTAGTTATTTAGATGCTTCATATTGTAACCCTTCAAAAGCTGCACCAAAGTCTTGTTTACTACTTTTTTCCATCCATTCATCTGAGGATGGAATGCTACAAACGACTTTAACTTCATGTCCATCTTCTCCCACAATGTAGTCCAAAAGGAACTAAGAAATATGATGGTATTGCAAAGTACTCCTAAACATGTCTAAAGAACATATTTTCTACTTATTTCCCACTATTGGTATTTTTATAGGGCATCAAAACACACATATTACTAAATGTTTCAACTATGTTGGTTTTAAACCTGTATAAAAATTACTTGCAAACAAATTGTTCAAACAGAAAAGTAAATAATGACATGAATAAAAAATAAATATACACATATTTTCCATTGATCCCAAAACCGGGACTACCGGATTGATTTTTCATTATATTCCTTTCAATGTTACAATACATGTATATAGATGTCGAAGAATTCATAAACCCCAGTATTGGATTATCACATAATTGTAGTTCCCTTGATTGGATCTATAAAATACCATGGAAAAAAATCATCATGCCCAAAAATATTTGCAAAACCCATGCACAAAACCATGGGTAGGTATGCCCACTATATTTGGGTACACCCCCCATCCTTAGGTATGCATAAAAAAAATTCTCAAGAAGCTGCCCCAGAGTGTAGGGGGATATAATGCCCCCCCTGGAAATATCCCGACAGGGGGGGGATGATGCCCCTCCTGTGACCCCCCCACTGCACCCAACACAACGTATAGTGCCTGGTTCTAGTCATGGAAAGAATATAAAAAATACCAATCAAAATACCATGAATAGGTAGTCATGTCCCTTCTTGGTTGTTAGTAAAACTGCCACAAAGGCCATGGAAATGCTCTCCCAGGGATGAGTGGGTACATGTAAGGTACAATGTAGAGCCATTTTCCTATTACTAGGTTTTTCGGCAGAACAAAGTGTGCATCCTATTATGAACCTAGCTACTTTTTATTGCATTTTGGGTCAACACACATACCTCTACTTGTTGGTCACTATCTTTCCTACACCAAAATTCCTTGCAACCCTCAATATGTGAGCCTCTCTAATTAGCTGCAATTTTTAATCTTTTAGAAAACATAACTTATTCAGCTTATAAAGTAACCCATCCTGGAGATGGTAGTAAAATATGTTATCACCATCATGAACATGAATCTGGCTCTGCAACTGCTAAAAGACCTCCTTGAATTTCCCATCCTCTGATTATTCCTCTCTGTATATGTCATGGATCAATGACTCCATGTGCTTTAGAGTTCCCAAAGTTGTGATCTTCGATGTGGATGGCCTTGAAAACATGTCAACCAACTTGTCTATGCTTCCATTCTTATACTTTATCACTAAACAAAATTATTGTAGAAACCCCATCCACTTGTATTGCATGGTCTACTGTAGCTTACTTTAGGCCTGTAGGTAGTATAGTGGCTAGTGATTTGTATGGATTACTATCTCCCGCCCCATTAGATAATGCTTCCACTTCTTCATATCTTGCACCATTGCATAATGCTCCTTGTCATCGGTAGGCTATTTAAGAATCTCACCGTAAAATACTTTATAATGGTAGCATATATGACTTCCTCTTTGCATCAATACTTCTCCCATAATGTACCCACTCACATTTCTCTCCACTTTGAAGGGTTGCTTTAAGTTTGGTAATTCCAGAATTATCGGTTGAATACTATTTTTATTTAGCTCCTCAAAGGCCCTTTTCTGACCCTTTCACCACTAGAAATTCTTTCCACTTGTTGTTATGGCATGGACTAGCGCTACTACCCCTAAAAATGAGCCTATGAATTTCCTTAGGTATTGTACTTCCCCAATGAAACTCCAGACCTCGAAAAAATTATTAGACACTGATAATTTCTTAATATTCTCCATATTGGAAGGATCTATTTTTAGCTCTCCTCCACCTATAACATACCCCAAGTACACCAAATATTGTTGTGAAAAATCACACTTCTTGATATTTTCTAGTAGTTGGTGGTTCTTTAATGTCTTTAGCACTTATGTCAAATGTGAGATGTGCTCCTCCTAGGTAGCACTATATACCAATATATCATGTAAATATAAAATAATAAATGAATCTATAAAAGGGCACAATATATGATTCATTAACCTCATAAACATAGCTGGTGCATTAAATAGGCCAAATGGCATGACTAACCACTCATACAAACATTGTCTTGTTTTGAAGGTGATTTTTCAAGTATCTTCTTCTTTAAATGGAACCTGATGATATCTAAAATTTAATTCTAGCATGGTGAAGTACTTTACTTGCTGCAGTTGATCCAATAAATCATCTATTATGGGTAGGGGGTACTAGTTCTTGAGCCTTATTTTGTTCAACACCCTGTAATCAATACAAATTTTCCAAGTCCAATATTTTTTTAGCACTATGATGATGGATGACCCACATGGTGATGTACTCAGTCAAATGACACCTTGTTCCAGTAACTAATGTAATTTTTTCTTCACCTCACTTACTTCTATAACAAGTTTCCTGCACAACCCAATGTTTGGCAATGTGGAGTCTAGAAAGAGTTGGATCTCGTGCTCCACATCCATCTTAGGTGGTAACCCTTTAGGCTCCCAAAACACATCCCTATATACCTGTAGCAACACTTCCACTTGTTGTTTTAGTTTCTTAGTATACCCCTCGAGGGATTAATTTACTAAACTAATTGATTCTTCTATATATCGATTCTCTCTTAAAAAAAATATAGCAAGCTTATTTCTAGAGCTGATCAAGTTTTGGCTTACATGTCACTTATTAGTGAAATTTTCAAATTTCTTCAAATTTCCTTTGTGTGCATTGATGGTGAACAAATTTCCATCCTTGACGATCTAGTACTGGTTGGCTCTCTGCATGAATATTACATCTCACATGTACATGTAGGGACTTCCAAACACCACTCCACTTACATCAAGCGGAACTACATCTAGTTCTACTTCATTAATAAAATCAACACTAATAGCAAATATAATTTGTCACTTTTTAGTTACCTTTAAATTTGCATCCTTATTTACCCGTTCCAATGGATATGGGCTTAGATGATCATCAAATTCCAATCTCGATTTTTTGAAAATATCTAATGCAATGACATTTTCCTCTGATCCTTAATCAAATAAAGCATCAATATTTGTGTTCTTGATTTGTATCTTTATATGGAAGAGTTCAATCATTTCTTTCTCTTCTAGTTTCTGACATATACTTGGATTCTCATCCTTCTACACTAACCTACAAACAATATTATCATCCATGTTCAAGTTTCTTTCAATCTGGTTGCTCAAATCAATGGCCATGAGATTCTTCTTCTTATCATCTTTCCTTTTGTTCAAGTTTGGGTTAAGCTTTGGATGCAACTTCCAACACTTCTCCTCTATATGATCACCAATATTGCAATAGTTATTGAGATCCTTACATTCCATAGAGTTCTTATAATGATCCACATATGTTTCATTTAAGAATAGTCCAATATACACTATTGAATCACACAACATATTTACCAATCAAGTGATTTGAGAAAAACTTGCAAAAAATATTGAAACTTGGAATTAAATTAAATAATGATTAGCTTATATTATTTCTATTCCAATAACCAACAATAGAAAGAAATTCAATAGCATAAACTAATATAACAAACCAAACACATTAATCATTAAAGACATACCAAATTAATAGTCATGCATCTAGAATTGACATCCATTGTACATAATGTTTATGGTGGGAAAGTACCCAATGATTTGGAAAAAAAAACCACTATTTAAAGGACCTATCATTCTTTCATATTAGAATTACAATCTCTAATAATAAATAATCACTCAAAACGACAAATCTCCCATTTCTCTAATGGTTATCTTCTTATATAATTGAGGATTATTAATATAGTGAAATTTGATAAAGTGACCGTTTAGTTAACTTTTATTTTTATTTAGTAAAAAAAAATCTTTCCTCCCTTATTAAAATTAATTACAAATACATGTGACATTTATTCAAAATTGGGTTTTATTTAGACTCAACATTGATCTATGTGAGAATGTGAATATCCTTTGAACCAAATTACTTATGTGTCCATTTTTTCACCACAAAATTTGAAATTGAATGTTTGACCTTCTAACTTTACGAATAAAAAAGTATCATGTGTTATTTTCTATAATGGAAGTTGGAACATTATTCTTTGTCTATAAGAAAAATTTGGATTAGTAGATATTGGCTTAGTTCATATCAATGATACACACTCTTCTTAGTTTTCTTTTTTAATTTCATAAATGAAGTTCTTAAATGACCATTATATTATATTGTATTTCAATCTAACACATGAAACAACGCCTAAACCCATTCCATATACAAGATCATGGGAGGTGGTAATTATTGATGTCTCACATGAGTTTAAAAAAAATGAATTTGGATTAAAAGAGTTGACCCTAAGTGTGTAAGCCTCTCTTTATTATTTTATAGTAGGAGTAAAGATTACCATTATTAACATTTGAATGCTTTACTTCTACATAAAAAAAATTCAAAATGTATTATATAAATTAAATAATAATTATTTAAATTTTCCTTGATCAAGGTGTTGGAGAAAGATCCAATGGTACGAGGAGGCCTGCTACTTCTCCTTGTATTAAAGAGGGGGGAGGGGTGGCATGACCAACTCTCCCCATGCACTCACACATGCCAACATTATCACATGTATATAACACAACAATGACAAAATTAAGCTTCGTTGGGAGCTCACACAATCCCTAATGCGGCCCCAAGTTTTTTTGTTGTGCAAGAGGAGAATCTCAAACACACATGGTACGTTTCTATCATGGTGTTTTCCTTTCTAGTTTACCGAGCACTAAAGGCCTTGGTCCCCAGGGAGTGGACTTGGTTAACAGTTCTAACTTTACAAGATTTGGTACCAAGTGCAAGTATGAAGCTATGAAAGTAATTCAACTAATAATTCACGCAATTTAAGGGAAATAAGGAACTCAAACACTCCTTCTCTAAGCTTGGTGGGATGCTAGGAAATGGGTAACACTTCTTATGCCTGGTTTTTTTAGATTTCAAGTTTGTTTATCTCTACATGGTGGCATTTAGTGCTCAGTCTACAGGATGGTTTGGTGGTGTGAAAAAAATTTGGTTTATTTAGTCTTTAATAAACACCCAATGCCTACCCCTTTCTCTGCCTTATTTTCGTCTGTCACCTCACTTTGTCCCTCCACTTGTCCAGCCCCAATCCTCTTGGGTGTGTGTTATATTATTTCCATGAAAAGCTCCACACATTGTTTGTTTCACTGGGGGTAGTGGGGGGGTTTACAGGGGGGCACTACCCCCCTGCACAGGGTCTAAGGAAGCGCTCGAGATTCATTTTTTTATGCAAACCTAATAATAGTTAGGTAGGCCCAAGGATGGGGGGCGAACCCAAAGACAATGGGTGGACCTACCCATGGTTTTGTTCATGGGTTTTGCACATGGTTTTTGGCATGATGGTTTTCTGCCCATGGTATTTTGTAGATCCGGTCAAGAGAGCTATAATTATGTTATAATACAAATTTAGTGGATTGGGGTTTATGAATGATTCAACATGTATATATATTTATTGTAACAACGAAATGAATATAATGAAAAATCAATCTGGTAGTCCTAGTTTTGGGATCCAGGGGAAAATATTTGTGTTTCTTTGTTTTATGTTCTCACCATTATATTGTTTTGTTTTAGCAATTAATTTGCAAGTAATTTTATGTACAAGGTTAAAACCTACAAATCATTCCTTCTTTATTTCTGTCACCTCACTTTGTCTCTCCACTTGTTTAGATCCAATCCTTAACCATCTTCTCAACTTTCTTTTGGTTGAGTCTTGTTTTCACTACGTGCTTCCTCCTCATCTGGTTTTTTTTTACTTTTGCAATTGGACTTCCCTTCACCTCCATGTTGAGTTAGAGAATGATATACCAATGGGGATCTGGTGGTCGTCATTATTCAGGCAGTCCTCGAGCCTAGACGTGGGCCTAATTTTTTGCTGCCATCTTCCACTCCTCAATGCCCCCACAAATCCATTTTGATATTCGTCAATTTCAAGCCTTAACCAAAAATGATTCCTAGATACACTCTAACTTGGAAATCCAAACTAAATTTTCTAGCTAGGTGTCTGATCCTAGTCCGAAAGGGGGAAGGTGAAATCAATATTTTAATTCTATTACTCTTCATTGGAAAATGAAGGCACACCCAAGCCAAGTGCTCAAATAGATATGAGAACCAAAATGACATCATTGTATGCCTTAATGGAATTCAAAGAGTTCAATGCCATCATCGCTCTGACTTGGTCAACCTTGATGATTTCTTGGCTCATATTGAGGCCCATCTACTGTGTGGTATTAAACCTCCAATAAGCTCGAGTGCATAGGACCTGGCCCTATTAACATCCTTCGACAAATGATAATAGTTCTTGGTTGAAGTTTTGGTTTAAAATTTCATTTCCTTAGTTAGATGTATGGCCAGGAGAGTTGGCAGTTATTGTGTTGTTATTTGTCAAACTTCACAAACAATGGTTTATCATGTAGCTAGCTAGAACAATATTTAGTTTTAGAAAGTTTTGATGTTGGGTCTACAAGACGGTAGTCGTCATTGCCATCAATTTCAATTTCCCTTGTGGCAGACCATGACAAAGAGCAGCTATAACTTCGGTTTTTGTATGACAATAGTTATGATTGACTAGTGGTTTCAAATCAACAAACAAACAACTTAATAATTATTTAATTTTAAGTTCATAGTCAAGCTAAATGACATTTATGTAAAAAACCTTTTTATTTGTACTAGGAGAAAGAACCCCTTCCATACAATAATTTGATTGTTAAAGTCTATAAACACCACCCTTGTATATTTAACTTTCTAAAATTTAAAAAAAAAATACATATCATTGACCATTAAAACTACCCAAACTATACCATTAAAAAAAATGAAAATCATAATAATATAGAACAAAGAAATATTTATAAACCACATATAATAAAAATGATAAAGTGAAGAAGGAAAACCATTATAAGTAAACAAAAGGATTGAATATTAATCATAAAAATATATAGAACAAAGGAATATTTATAAACCCAAATATCATAAAAATGATAAAGTAGAGAAGGAAAACCATTATAAGTAAACAAAAGGATTGAATATTAAAACCAATTTGGCAGAGTGAAACAAAATTTGCACACTTGAAACACTGAAAATTAAAAGATTATTTGTAAAGGGAATGTGATGGACTACATATTTATGATAAATCAGGATTTAGTAAGATTCACCTACCAATATATCAACCATAATATTAATAAAAAAATATTTCTGGACAAATAAATGACCGGGGATGTGATAGGAGGAAAAAGAAAGTTAAACGAACAAACCATCATCAGTTAACAACCATTCACTTCACAACCAATCTTTGTGAACGAACCGTGAACCTACCAATAATAATATAGTAAAACTTTATCTTAAGATATTTTCATGACATTTCACCACACTTTTACTGCCCCTAGTTCTTCCACCTGCAATTTGACCGTGCAGTTGCATTTCAAATATACCCTTTCAAGCTATCTGCACGATTGATTGTATGCCTCTGAGTCTTCGATTGTGTTGATGTGTCAAGATCATGCAACGCTCTTAATTGACCTCTGCTACCAAAACGACCTGACCGGACGGGTGGAGATACCTTTTGAAAAGCTTGAATTGACCTCTTCTCCTATAACGCTCCGATGGAACAGGTGAAGATACCCTTAGTCAAGATCATGAAAATCTAAATTTGACCTTGTGATATCTTGACTGCTACCCAGGGCCGCCCTCGATCGGTTATCTACAAGGCTTCCCTTTGACTGGTATGACAAATCTCTCACTTGAAGTTTCATCAGGCAGCAGTATGTCCAGTAGCAAGTTTGAGCAGGACTATGTAGGTTTGAGAGTTGTTTTAGATGCGATTTTTTCAATTGGAAAAAAATATAACAATTAAAAGAGAAATAGAAGAACCAACTAACTATCCAAGATAATAAGGTTTTTATATTATATGATGCTAAATATTTATTCTGAGATTTAAAGTTTACTTCTTTGTATTGAAAACTTGTTGCCTCGACCCCAGGAATGGAAAACAAATCTTGGAATAAATATTATATTTCGAGTAGAAAATGGGATTTGGAAGCGATCCGATGATATCTGGGATTTTGGAAGAAGTTTATAGATGTTGTTTGCATTGGGGATTCACACAGAAGAAGCTTGAAGATGAGTACTATCTAATCAGCAGCTAAGTGGAACAGTAGTACAGGAAGTGAGGGAATCCGATTGTTATAGAGACAGGGAAGTGTAAGGAGATTCAGTTCTTTTCGGAACAGTGCAAAATTGTCTTCCACTTCTTATCAATTTACCCAAATGGAATCGAGTACCTCCCAGCTTCATGTGTTGGCCGTGGATGACAGTAGTACGGATCGAAAACTTATTGAAAAGCTCTTGAAGAGCTTTTCTTACAAGGGTAATGAAATTGAAGGCTATTAGCTGGGTAATGGTAATGGAATTGATGGTTATTAGCTGGTTTAGCTTTGAGTTGTGTTGGGTGGTTTTCGTAAATTTTAATGGATCAATTCATCAAGTTATGAGTAGTTTTAGAGCTTTTAGTTTATAAAAAATTATGATTATGTCTATAGTTTTTAAAAAGTTAAACTTTAGTGTATATTCTAGTTTGTGTAAGTTTCTTTTCACATTAATATTTCTCTCTCTATGTAATAATCTCATATTAGTTGCAGCCTTGAGAATTGGGTGGTTCATTAAACCTTTCACCTACCAAACAATTTGCCAACAGAAACAGCCTTTGGATCACATAGTAGAGATTCACTCCTAGTCTCCTACTAACATCTGGTGTCAGTAACCCTCCCTCTAAATTATAAATTCTCATAAACTTAGAGCTAGAAAAATACTGGTAACTTGATCATGCTAGCCACCCTAACAAGTCAATGGGGATTTTGTATATAGTTGCTTGCTGAAGTACCCATATCATTTCAATGATTGGAAAGCTGGTGGTGTGTTATAGTTGTTATGTTTTCTTGATTGCAGTAACGGTTGTGGATAGTGGGCTAAGAGCGTTGGAATTTCTGGGATTACGAAACGATTTAGATTCCGTAAATGTAAGTAGTTAGAAGTTTTTGATGATAAGTGGAATGTCCATTGAAAATGTTAAATATTTAATTAACACCAATAATTTTGAATTTTGATTTTAATATAATGCGAGTCGCTGTAATATTAGCCTCTGCATGTGATTCAGGTGAGTATGATAATTACGGATTACAATATGCCAGGAATGTCTGGCTACGATTTGCTCAGGAGAATAAAGGTATTGTTTGTTCTTTCCAAATGTTTAGAGGATAAACAGTTGAATTAGTTTCACTGAGTGAGTGACATGAACATATTTTGAACTAAAACTTGCAGGAATCCTCGAAGTTCAAGGACATTCCTGTGGTGATCATGTCCTCAGAAAACGTGCCATCTCTAATTCGCAGGTAAAGTGTCAATGCAGAATCATCGTTCTTGTTTTTGAATAAAACTTAAACTGTACAGTGGCATAGTTGGTTGCATGAGTATTCTTACAGAGACCTGCAAACTGAAGCACAGATGTTTGGAAGAAGGCGCAGAAGATTTCATTCTAAAGCCAGTGCGGTTAGCAGATGTAAGTCGACTGAGAAATTATATGGGCGGAGTTCAATCAATAGGAGGGAACTAACTCCCTTCAGCTCAAGGTCAGTATTGAGATCGCTCTTAGGTATATAAGTTATACCTAACAGCGATCAGTTTTGTTATGGAAGAAAGCCAATTTTCTGGAAACAAATGCAGGTTACATATTGTTTATTTGTTTAATTTGACACAATGTTCAAATACTATCCATGATCTAACGCTATTTGTTTTCGAAAGCTCATGAAACCCATCTATTCATGCTTCCATGTTATAGTAATGGAATCTCTTAAAAATCAAGTCCTTGGTCTGGAACTGCTGCAGTAACCTTGAAAGAAATTAAGTGTATTTGTTTGAAAGTTGCAAGTAGGCACACCATGAAATTATGACTCTTAATATCATAATGATATTGAACATTCAATAGTTATGATATTGAACATTCAATTTGTGTGATCATGGATTTGCGTATAGCATCAATATATTTTTTGGATTTTATCTATTTATATTTTCAGAAAGATATCATGCATTGAAAAAATAGTGAAAGAAACATTGACATTAAATTAAGGATTTTTATCCGAACATTCTTCACAGAATTGTGAAAAAATATATATATATATATATATTTTTAAGAAATTATTAAAAAAAAATGATAAATGAATTATATATATAACAAGTTATATATATATATATAAATATATATATATATATATATAAAGTTTTTAATTATAGAAATTCAGTTTCAAATAACCATGAAGACTTTTAAGTAAGATTTGTTATGATATTATGAGTCAATTTCATGGAATGTCAATACCTATTTCATACTTAGAATATTTTATATATTTTTTAATTTAATTTAATTTTTTAATTTTTTTAATTAAATTGAAAAGAGAATAACTATTCTTGATACAAATTCCAATTTTCTATCTTAAATACTAATAAAAATATTGTATAAAAATTAAATCTCTTTTAACTTAAGTATTGAGTGTTTGCACCCTGTAATTAGAAAGATTGGCAAAAGTCCAACTGCAGGGAGAACATTATTTCAACCACTTTGAGATTCTAGGATCTAGCCCTCCTGAATCCGGAGAGGAATCTCTCCAATAAGTGCAAAGATGGATTTGTCTTTGGGGTTTTGGATAATAATATTAGGCTAGTTATGAAGGCCAAGGGTTTGTTTTGTTTTTGGATGGTTGAACATGATTACTATTTGAGGTGGAAAGTTCTAAGTGCAAAGAGTTTCAAAGGTGAGAAGTTGCAAGCAAATAGAACAAGCTTTGCCCAGGAAGGTAGATAATTGCAGGTTTTATTCCATTGGGCTATGGAGTCATAATAGGGTTTAATTGAAATAGCAAGAGGCAAGAGTGGTCCATGGGGCAAGTCATCTATGTCTAAGGATCTCTTTGAAATTTGATTTATGGAATGAAATGATATAAAAAGAAGGGGAATTAAACAAATGAAGAACAAAGAGTAGCCTAGGATCTGGTAAGTACTTTGAAACTAGCCAGCCTTTGACAAACACTTAAGAAAGACAAGAAAGTAAACTAGGATCTAGTAAGTACTTTGAAACTAGCCAGCCTTTGATACACTTTCAATAGAAAACATATAAAAACAGAGGGAAACACAAATGATAACAGAGGATGGTCTAAGATCTGGTAAGTACTTCTAAACTAGCCAGCTTTTAACACATTCCAAGGGAAACATTCAGACAGTCTTTGGGGACAAAAGTAGGACCAGGGCACACCATATCTTCCTTAGTTTATCTCTACTTAACATGAAATGAAAGTAAAATCCAATAACAATATTCAGTTAAAACAATAAGACGAGGGAACGCTAGCATTCCTATGCTTAAACTGAATCAAATCATTCCTAAATAACACAGATTGGAAAAAAACATTCACATAAATATTTTCAGTCAGAGAAGGGTACTGATATACAACAAGTCCTAACTCTATGCATGTTGTTCTTTATAAGAGAAAATTAACACAGTGAAAAAAGAAACAAAATAACAAGTCACAATGAGAAAAACATCACCATCAACATAGACCAGGATCCCATAAATCAACTTGTATTGACGCTCCAAACCAGTTACAGCTTTAAGTCCAATGCTTTAGTTTAGAAATCAACTACACTTTCCAGACTAACTTATCTATTACAAGCAGAGCTCCAAGAGCCAGTGAACACTATTTACAATCAGAAGTTTCCAGCACAGTTACATTTCAAAGTTCAACAACCTAATCAACCAACCCCTCTCTCATCTTCTGCAGTAGTATTTATAGAAGAATGAGAAGGTGAGATCTGATAAAAAATCTCTAAAGATAATTAATACAGACTTAATGGCTTCTCGGCCTTCGGGGGGCTCAATGAAGAAGATTACATAGGTGTCCTCTGTATTAAATAATTTACATTTAAGATTTGAGCTCAGTGGGAGCTCTTCTTGACTTTTGAGGCTCTGTGTAATATCAAAATAATTCTGTTGATATTTTGTCATTAATTTTGTTTGTAGATTTTACTCTCTGACTGCACTTGAGACAAATATCTGATCCTGATCAATAACTTTGGCCCCTGATATGAATGCTTTGAGGCACAGGTGGCACTGTGGTAGCTGGGAGGAATCGATTTGCCTCAAATGTGGCAGTGGAGGCTTTCTGTCTAATGAACCTTTATGATTTTTCTTTTAACTATGTTTTAATTGGGGATTAGGCTTTTGATAAACCATCTTAGACGTAATCCCCACAGATCTGTCTTCAATCTTTTGTTCTGGTATATTTTTGTCTTTCGACACTGATACTCTTTGATTTGTGCCTGATTCACTGTGTTTGTTCGTGTGCAGGGCTGCGCAGGGGTCGTGTGGCATCAATGCCTCATGAATTATTGATGAAATGTGGATTTGAATCCTGCGAATGATTTCCTTTGATGAATCGAAGGCGGGAGGATCGTCACCCTCTGCCTTGGAATTTTCTTCAGATATAGCGGAAAAAATCACTAGAACCCTGCAAAATATGAACAATGTCATAAAATCCTACATATATAGGTTTACTGCTACAGAGGACATGTGGGGAGAACATGGCCATTGTATGGCATCATCCAACGGTCGAGATTGATTAGAAGGGGTCAAAGGGAAACGGAGGAGGAATTAAATCGGAGCCGTCGATCACGCAGAGATCGACGATTGGGAGTGGAGGAAAAAATTCAAAGCTAATAAGTTATTTTTTGGAAAAATGGAGAAAATAGATTAAAACCTTTGTTTCAGATAAAACTGGTCACAAAATCAGGTTTGGGGATCCGGATAAACGTGGGCCGTCAGATGAGATCGGCCTACACGATCAACGGTGAAGAACACGCACCAAAAAACCTTTACAGAATGCGACTGGACTTCAAGCCTCTAATAAAATTAGGATGAATAAAAACCCCCGGGTCCGTAATCGCTGACTCGGTGAGGAAATAGAGTGATCGGGCTAACGCGTCGTACCTTGGACTAACACACGGGCTTCTCCAGAGCGCGATCACCATCCGATGAGCTGGTCTGAGATCGGACGTGGACGCTAATATCGCGTCGGGCCCATGTCTGAATTTTAATGCGCGATGAGGGCAGTATTCGAAATTTGATTAAGGCCACGTGTCGGCCGGTGAATGGCATCGCTACCAAATGGAAAAAAATTGCCTCCCTCTCAAAAGCGGTGTGATGGATTCTACCTGGTTTTGAACAGTGAGTGACTGGTGGGGACCACCGGGGCGATAGATTGTACGTCGTCGATCTGTAGATCAGATCGACGCTAGAGAGCGAATGGAACTTTGTACCGACGGAAAATGTTATGATATAATAAAAACCGACAAATTAATATAAATGAAGGTTTATACTTCAGGGGGCGAAAAAATTATTTAGAATACGGCCTGGCACCTGTCTGCGGGTTCGTGGGTTATATGGAATGCAACATGGTCGGGGGTTATAGTATAAAGGGCTAATCGGCATCGGAGATTTCAATAAAGGGGGAAGACTTTCACACTATGTTACCTCCGATGCGATACGCGCCCAAACATCTCAGCGCCTGGTTCCAGTGCCAGGGCATATGGAGTGAAAATGGCTAAGGACTTAGCCCAAGGGGGCTTAAACCTTTTCACCAAAATATGTATCTTTTATGAAATTTTCAATGTTTTTCAAGGGTTGTGAGAGTTTCAATTAAGGTAAAGAATGAGTCTTAAACCTTAACAAAGGATTTTTGATGGAGGGGAAGGAGAAAAATATGAAAATGAAGGATTTTGATGAGAATGAAAGGGGTAGAAAATGAGGTTAGTTGTTTAATGGAGGAAGGGGAAAAAGAGATTTTGCAGCAGTCTCTTATGAAATCAGCATAATTCCTGAATGTAAAATGGGCACAACAGTGAAGATTTGGACAAAGGCATGAGGCCTTGAAGAGTCTTCAAGAGCCAACACCTTTTAGCAATAAAATTTTTTCCTTGAAGGCTCCAAAAATGATTTAGTCACCTTTTGGTATAAAATTTTTTATAGGTGGCTAAGAGAGGCTCCACTTGGGGATGGTGCCTTCTTGAAGGCATCAAGAACTTCAGACTTGCATTCTCTGGGAGGCTGATCAGTTGCCTCATCCATTGGGTTGCCTTTCTTTCCTTGTATGATATTATTTTGCTCTGAAAACATATTAGCAACCATAAAAATAATGGATCTTTCCTCAACAAACTGTCTACCTACCCAATCCTACAGATCTAACATTTTTTCTTCTTTAGAGTGCACTTGGATTGGAAAAATATTTTATAACATTTTATTCTTTTGAAAGCAGGAAATCTAATCTATTTCTACTCCTTATTTCTCCATGGACTCAGATTAAACAGTTGAGCCCATATGATTCTCTACCTAATCTACTATCTGTTGGGATTAAACTTTCCAACAGACTTTATTCTCTACATTCTAAAACAGAAATTTAAAACGCAATCAATTCAGGATTGAACAGTCTAACCTGATGCTCGTCTATGACATAAAAACAAACTGCACATAGACATTTATTTTGCAGAGAATTTAAAACAAAAATGGAAGGCTTGAGATCTGAAATTTCAAAGGATTTCCTTCATCTTTTTACAGCTCTGTTTTGAATTTTGTTTGAGTTGTCCTCCCTTTGTTGACTGGTTCAGATTTTGAGCTAATTGGAACTAGATTTAAATCTTTCTTGGCTCGGAATTTGAAACAGATTTGAGTCATTCTTTTTGGAAACTTAGGTTCAGATTTTGAACATGTTTGAACCTTTAATTTCTAGCCTAAACTACCTACTGATAAGCCAAGATTAAACAGTTTGGAAAATCGAATTCACTCTCCTATCAGCAGAAAATTTAAAACTAAGTAGTCAAGATTAGGTTGTTTGACTAACTAGAAGTGTGTTTTTCAGGAGTGGCATTTAAGCTTGCACACTTTCAGATTTGTTTCTCTTTTTGGTATGGGGCTATACCTTTCTTTTTTTCACAATCTGCCCTCTTTTCTTTCTTTCTTTGTTTTTTTGTTTTTGATTTTCATAACTTTGAATGCAACGATGGGTGGAGTATTTATAATAAGAAAAAGATAAAAATGCTTTCGGAACATAACACTGTATCAAGAGAAGTAATGCTTGAGCATCCTGCCATTGACAGGACCCCCAAACAATTCTGATCCATTCAACTCTTGCAAGAAAAATGCATTTTTACCAGCAGCTGAATGAATAGAGTAAGGGCCAAGCCATAAGTTGTCAAATTTTCCATGCTTTCCCTTGCCTTCCCTCCTTGAGTCCCACTTTAAAACTTTGTCCTCAATATTGAAATTTTTGGCCTTCGTTCTTCTGTCAAAAAACTTTTTAATGCTATCATGCTTTTGCAATGCTTGGTTATAAACCTCCTCCCTGGTTTGCTGAAGATGAATGGTCTGATTTATTCTTCTGATCATGTCATTATCTTCAGTTCGCAACTCTTGAATCAACTTCATTACTGGTACACCAAGGCTGTTTGGAAAAATTGCATCAGTACCATACACAAGCTGGAAAGGTGAAATGCCAATAGATTTCTTCAAAGTCAATCTGTCAGCCCAAAGTGCATGAACTAGCTTTGTGTGCCAAGAATTTTTATTGTCATCCAACAGTTTTTTGATTATGCTAACTAAACTCTTGTTTGAGGATTCTGCAAGTCCATTACCTTGAGGGTAATAGGCCATGGAATGCCCCAATGTTATCTGATATCTGTGATAGAATTCCACCATCTTCTTTGATCCAAATGTTGATGCATTATCAGTGATGATCTTAGTAGGACAGCCAAATCTGGAGAGAATGTTAGTCTCCATGAATTTTATAATAACAGAATCATTGGCCTGCCTACAAGGTATGGCTTCTATCCACTTAGTGAAATATTCTGTGGCTGTGAGAATCCATATATGATGGGCAGAAGATGGTGGATGAATTTATCCTATGAAGTCATGTCCCCACTATTGAAAATGGGCTTCAACAGTGATTGGATGCAGAGGCAGAGGTATCAGCTTTCTTTTGCCTTAAAAAATTTGGCACTTATGGCAGGAAATGATCATCTTGTGCACATCATGAAAGAGAGTAGGCCAATAGAAACCAACCCTCAAGATTTTGTTGGCTGTTATCTTCCAGTACAAATGACCTCCACACTCTCCTTCATGGAACTCGTGTTTAACCTTCTCTGCATCAAACTCAGGCAAACATTTAAGCAATAGACCACTTGCATTTTTCCAATAAATACATCTATCTATAATGCAATAGTTTACAACTTTTAACTTTAGGAACCTTGCCTTTGTTTCTTTCAAAACAGGAGGTGTATTTAAATTAAGCAAAACATAAATAATATCAGCATACCAAGAGGAATTCATGAATAGTCTTCAACAATAGGAGTTGATATTCCTTCTTGGTTATCCAAAGCATCAATCATATTTATATCAAGAACTTCAAAATTGGATTCAGCCATTAATCTAGCTAGACCTTGGCCTTTGATCCGCTTAGTGGGTTTTATCTCTAAATCATATTCAAGGATAACAACAATCCACTTACCTCTCTTACCATCTGGGTCCTGCGTTAGAATGTCTTTAACAACTGAGTTTGGGACAAAGGCAATGATGTGTGAGTGAAGGATGTATACTCTGAAGTCTTTTAAAGCTTTAACCAAAGCAAAAGCTTGCTTCTCCATAATGTTATACTTCAGGGGGGCATCCCTCAATGCCTTGCTAAATAATGCAATAGGTTGCTCTTGTCCTTGTGGATTTTTCTGTAAAAGGACAGCAGCTATGGTATGTTCTGATGCAAACGAAAAAATATAAAAATATTTTGAAAAATCAGGACTCATTAGAACCGGTGTTTTGCTTAACACTTGTTTCACCAGCTCAAAGGACTTCTTTTCTTCCAAGGTCCATTTTACCCCTGCTCCTTCTTCAACATGTTTGTGATATTTCTCAGAAGCTTAGCCAAGTTGGGGATGAACATTCTCAAAAAGTTGATCTTTCCAATGAAAGATTGCAACTCCTTGATGTTTCTAGGATGAGAGAATTGCAATATGGCCTCAATCATTTTGGGATCTATCTTAATACCCTCTTCCGAAATGATGTGCCCAAGAAGCTTACCTTCTTGGAGCCCAAACACTGTCTTCTTAGGTTTTAAAGATATCCCAAACTTCCTGCATTTCTTGAAGACTTTTCTTAAATTTTCTAAGTGCTCTTCATCTGTTTTTTAAAACACAGTGACATCATCAAGGTATATAATGATGAAGAAGCCCAGTTCTTCCGAGAATGTTATGTCCATGGCTCTTTGGAAAGTCGTTCCAACATTCATTAGACCAAAGGGAATTTTCACATACATGAAAGTGCCCCATGGTGTAGTAAAGGTTGTCTTTAATTGATCAGCAAGGTGGACTAAGATTTGATTGTACCCTGAGTAGCCATCAAGCAAAGAAATTCTTCTAGACCCTACCACCCTTTGTAAAATATGATCCATTTTAGGTAAAGGGTAGTTGTCTTTTAATGAAGCTTTGTTTAACTCTCTAAAGTCTATAAAAAGCCTGATCTCTCCAGTTTTCTTCCTAACTGACACCAGAATAGACACCCACTCAAAATATCTAATAGGGACAATAATACGAGCTTCATACATTTTCATGATCTCCTTTTGAACCAAAGGCAACTGAACAGGGTTTATTCTGCGCAGTTTCTTTTTGAATGGTCTTTGGTTTTCTTTGAGGGGAATTTTGTGCTGTATTATTTTAGTGTCATAGGATTTAAGATCTTCGTAACTCCACGCAAAAACATCAGAAAATTCCTTAAACAACTCTATGTATTTGATTTTAATGTGAGTTGGTAAAGTCTTAGATAGTTTGATCATCATCCCTTTAAACGCACTGCCTATATTTCACTCTTCCACTTCAGTCTCTATAGGTTCCATTTTTGGCTTCTTGGCCACATCGTTAAAATCAAACAACTCTTCTAAAGGGGCCAGACCTTTAGGCAAACTTTCATCTTTAGAGTGCAGAGTTTCTAACTCCTCTGTTTATAACTCTGCATTGAATTGTGTTTTGTTTTTACGATTTTTGGTTAGAAAGTTAATATTGACAAGCTCAGGGGACGGCTCTTCTTCACCAAGGAAATTTTATTCACTGCAGTCTGTGTCATAATCTGAGTTCGAACTGTTTAGTTTGAATTCATTTCTGAATTGCATGAAGTCTTATATTTGTTTGTCTCCGTCAAACACCTACCAATACTTTTCATTATCAGGCACGACTGGTCTAAATTTTATCTGAGTTGTGCAGTCTTTGGTTTCATATGGCATTAATCATGTTCTAGTTGTAAAGGCTAAATTGTGGGCAACAATATTTCTTTTTCTTGGGACAAAAATCAGTTTGAACTCCTTGAATGTTTTCAAAAGGTCCATGACATCGTTTCGATAGGCTCTAAGTCTGGGATGATTTGCGTTATACTCCCCATTGACTTTCCTAATGACTAACTCTGAATCCCCATATGCTTTGATTCTTTTGGCTCCTAAATTTTTCAACAAACATAAGCCTAGAAGCAAGGATTCATATTCTGCTATGTTGTTAGAACACTGAAAGTTTAATTTGCAAGAAATGCTTTCTATGTGGTTTTTTCCAGTGTTGCAGATCCAGACACCTGCACCAGCGTTGGTCTTAGCACAAGACCCATTGAAGTGCATACTCCATAGAGGACTATTTTCGGTCTCATCTTGGTTACTGTCCTCTTCAACTACCGTGCTTTCTGATTGTTGTTGAATATCAGCACTTAGTTGAACTTGTTCTAACGCCTCAGATCTTTTATTGGGTTGAGGACTACTTTCTTGACTCTGAATGTTTAAAAGCAAGGGACACATGATTTGTAACTTAAGACCTGTGTTTTTTTTGCTAGAGTTTACAGGTTCAGCAACCTGTCCTGACACTCCTACATTGTGTTCCTCCTCCTCCCTATTGGCCATTAACCCTGTTAAAGTGACTTGTTCACTAAGTGTTTCATCGTTAAACATAATAAAGGAATCAGGGCCTGTGTTTACAGAATAAAGAGGAGAATTATGTGGTCTGTCTTGACTTGTGACTGTGTATTGCATATGAGATTCCCTGTAAAGTCTTCTAGTCTGATTGAAAACAGGGATAGTCGCATAGGTCATGTCCATTTGCATAGTCCCTTGTAACTTAGCCCCCCAAGATCTTGATAATAACATTCCATACTTTTGGGGCACATCAGCCACAACAATATCCATTACTAAGCATTTGGCTGGAATCTGGGCTAAGTTAACGCAGAGTTCTTTGATTAATCCTAGACATTTCACTCTGCTTGAGTCAAAGGAGTAAAGGTCTTTGTAAGGTCTGGTGATTTCTAGACCAAGGCTCTCCATCACAGCTTTAGGCATTAAATTATGAGAAGCCCCAGAATCATGCATAGCGTTGTGAAAATTTTTGTCATGAACATTTAAACTTACATAAAAAGGAGGAACAGGTCCCTCTTGATATCTACCTTCAATCTTAGGACCAAAAATAAGCTCTGGATGGTCATCATTAAGATTGAGTGTGTCATTATTCTCTTCAATGCTTAAAGCCTTCAAAATTTGGGTCCTATATACATTCTGGGAAGCTAACTTAGTAAGGGGAACAGAGATTTTGATCTTTGAAATTTCCTGCTCTAGGCTGAAAGGAATTTGTTTTTTTGAAGAACTTGTCTCAGCCTTACCAGTTGCTAGTCTATCAGCAACATCAGCTTGCTGATTTATTTTATTTACATTTGACAAAATGGTTTTAACAAGATTACTAGCTGAAGTGTTAGTACTACTAATGTCTGCACTCTATTTTTCACTGTTTTGAGTGCATTTCTCTCTACATTTATCAGAATTAGCAGTCACTATTTTGTCCTTTTGTTTGACAACTTTAGGCTTGGTTGCAGTGTTGTTTTGTGAAGATTTTTCAGAGATTTTGGTGTTGGGAGTTTGCTGACTGGTTTTGCTTCTAAGGTCATATTCTTTTTGAGACTCTATGATGAAATTTTCCATGTCTTGATAATAACTTTCATCATTATCTCTTTTGTCATCATAAGGTGTATAGAGACCTTGTTTTCTATCGTAATGAATCTCAAAGTCGTCATCATCTACCCCCATCATGTTGATATCATCTTCCTCTGTTATTTCATATGTTTCCTCAACCTCACTTACATAGTTTTGATGAAAGGGAGGAGTGATCTGTTGATCATCTTCCCTGGGTCTATTTTGAGGTTGGTTCCTTCTAAAATTCTGATTCTGGTTCTGGTTTCTATTTTGAGGAGCAGTTTGGTTTTGACTATCTTGTGCTCTCTCAAGGATGCTCATTTTCTTTATCATTTCTTCCATCATTTTCTCCATCTTTGAGTTGGAAGTAGAGGGTGTAGATTCCTCTCTGAAGGACACTCTCTTTTCATTTTTCATTCTTTCTCTCTTCTCCATCAAGTTGACTTCCATAGAAAGAGAACCTTTTTGCATCTCTTCAGGAGTTGCAGGATCTCTCTCTCTCTCAGTTGATAGGCCATCTCAAGGTCAAAACCTTCAGGAAACTTGTTTAAATTTGAGCCTTGTGGAGGTTTTAGATATGGGGAAAGTGCATTATATACACTGTTAAATCCGGTACAATAAGCTTGTACACTTTCCCCAGTGTTTCTATGGAGGTTCTTGTAATCAGAAAGGACTTGGAGAGGGTTCTTCTTTACTTCCCATTTGTTTAAGAATGTCTGATGGAAATCTTGGAGATCATTGATACTGTGGGGGGTTAAGCTTGTAAACCATTTTCTTACTTCTCCCCTAAGCTCTGAGCAAATATTCTAAGCTTGACAGAATCATCATCAATTTCATTTCTGTCAAAGTAGTCATTCATCTTATCCACATGTTGTGATGCAGTTGTAGCATTGCTAGCATCATATAATGGAATTTTGGACTGATAGTCTTGCAGAAGATTAACTAATGGTACAGGAAGGACTAAGGGAGCATACCATGTAGCCATGGAAAGAGGTGGAGGTGGATTTACAAGAGGGGGATTAACAAGAGGGAAAGTGGGTTGGAACAGAGTGTTTTAGATAGTGGAGGTAGGGTGAGCAGAAGTGGATGGACCAGGAGTAGATTGCTGAGCTAATCTCAGATGAGAGACACCTAAGTTGTGAAGGAAATGTAAATCAGGAGGTGTTGTTTCTCTACTACCAGGATGTTCACTTGTTTCAGGAGATGAATGTGAAGAATCAGAATCTAACTGACCTAAATAGTTCTAAAGGGATTTACTAAGTCGACTTGTGATTGTTGTAGAGCTGAAATATTTTCGGGAAGTGAATTAGCTCTCAAGGGTGATCTGACAATAGTTGATAATTTAATCCTAGGATACTTCCTAAGAATACTTTCTGGGTTATCAACTATCTCCGATGGATCAAGGTCAGGATAGGCTCTAGTGTGAACCTTCCTAGGAGCTAATATGATGTGTTTTTCCGACCCAAATAAACAAGAAAATTTTAACCAAGTATGACATTATTTAAATGGTCAACTAATCTGTTTACACAAATTTTAATCCTACAGTCCTCTAACTGAGTTTGAATGATATTACAATGATAAGGGTTCCTCCCAGTGGAGTCTTAAGGTCTGTTTAGGATTGTGGAGTCACGAAGTGGAAGTTTTTAGCTCCTAGGGAGGCAAAAGGTTTTATGGTCCACCACCATGTTTATTGGATACAAATCTGAAATATATATATTGGGGTTTTGTGAGTTATTTTTCAGTTGTGTGGTTTCTAAGAATGTCCTAACTCTGTTTCAAAACTTAGCTATGGTTACGAGACAAAGACAATCCACTCTTATGGCTAAGCCAGCTGGTCTTTCAAGGTTAGATAAATTTTTATGAGAATCCTAGGGTTTACCTAGTTTGCCACTAATTCAAACAAGTTTTACCATGATTACCATATCTTGGTAGTGCTTGAAAAGGCTGCTTCTTACTCACTAAAAAATGTTTGTTGTGTAACCAGCTCCAAAAATAGAAGAAAAGAGATATCAACGCCTTAGAAATGAGCCACTTCGAGGGGGCAACCTCCAATACATTACATAAATGAACAATTCTTGGATGATACAATTTACAAAACCTCATTTCTATATATAGGAGTCCATGGGGCCATAATGTAATCCTAGTGGGCCACAATGGAATCCTAGCCGACCTAACAATAATAATTTAAGGGCACAATAATAACAAAATGGGGGTTACAAGGGTACAATAATAACAATAAGGGGGTTACACTAACAACAATAAGGGACTATACTAGTAATATAGGGACCTAACATGCCCCTCTCCTTCAAAAAAGTGGTGTCCTCAATGCTTGAGTAGCTCTGCGTGCTTCTGTATAAAATTCTCATCCTCCCATGTAGAATCTTCAGTGGGTAAGTTCTTCCACTTGATGAGATACTCTGAAATTGATCGATTCCGTAGTTGTCGAGTTCTTGTTTCCGTGACCGCTTTAGGTTCCAATATGATTTTTCCTTCCTCATCAAGTTCTGGCAATATTGTTTGAACTGGAAGATTTTCACCTATAACCTTCTTTAAGCATGAAACATGGAAAACTGAATGTACTCACGAAGAAGCAGGAAGCTCCAATTTGTATGCCATAGTACCAATCTTTTGCAACACCTTGTAAGGACCATAGTACTTTGGCGATAATTTATTATCCTTCTTAGCTTGATTGAGGGACATTTGTTTGTATGGTTGTAGCCGTAAAAATACCCAGTCTCCTACATCAAAACTTCTCTCGCTGCGATGTTGATCTGCCTGTTGTTTCATTCGATTTTGTGCCAAATTCAGGTTATCCTTTAAGAGTTGGAGAACTTCTTGCTGATGCTCGATGTGATCTTCCACTGCTTGAACCTTCGAATTTTCCGTTAAAGATGATGTGATCGATGGTGGATGATATCCATAAAGTGCTATAAATGGGGTTATTTTTGCTGCAGTATGGAAGGAAGTGTTATACCACCATTCAGCGAGAGGTAACCACTTGACCCATTGTGTTTGTTTATCAGATACAAAACAACGAAGATATCCTTCCAAACATTTATTTACTATCTCAGTTTGACCATCAGATTGAGGATGATAAGATGAGCTATGAGCTAATTGAGTACCCAAACAAGAAAATAACTCCCTCCAAAAATTTCCAGTAAAAATGGGATCTCTGTCGCTCACAATAACCCTTGGGCTTCCATGTAGCTTTTGAATTCTGTCCATAAATGTAGTAGCAATCGTACTTGCTTTAAATGGATGAGATAATGCACAAAAGTGTGCATACTTGGTAAGTCTATCAACTACCACCATGATGACACTCTTTCCTTCGGACTTAGGTAAACCTGTGATAAAATCCATTGAAATTTCCTCCCAACGTTGACTTGGAATGGATAAAGGTTGTAGAAGACCCGGGGTCTTAATTGTCTCAACTTTATTCTACTAGAAAACCAAACATTCCGCCACAAACTTTTGAATATCAGATTTAAGGCCATCCCAAAAAAATTCTTTCTTCACCCTGTGGTAAGTTTTTAAAAATCCTGAGTGTCCTCCTAAAGGAGAAGTGTGCAATTCCAGAAGAATATTTTGTTTTAGTTGGGAATTATTACAAAGATATATTCGATCTTTGTACCATAAGGAATCATTTTTCCAACTAAATGTATCAGATGTACTAGGATCTTGTTGCAACTTTTGAATGAGTGTCCATACATCTTTTTCCTTCTTCCGTTCATCTCTTGCTTCAGTTATCCAATCTAGTTGGATAATAGAAATGGCACAAAGCAATGTTTCCACCTCTTCATTCTTTCTTGAGAGTGCATCTGCAACAACATTAAGCTTTCCTTTTTTGTAGATTATTTCAAAGTCATAACCCAACATCTTTGTGACCCATTTTTTCTGCTCTTTTGAAGATAGTCGTTGTTCCAAAAAGTGTTTAAGACTATCATGATCAGTTTTTACCTTGAAGTGTCTTCCCATTATGTAAGTTCGCCATTTCTTTAGTGCATGCAGTATTGCTAACATTTCCTTCTCATAAATAGGTTTTTGTAAATACTTTCCTTTGATTGGACGACTTTCAAAAGCAATGGGTCTTCCTTCCCGCATTAAAACAGCACCAATTCCATTTCCTGAGGCATCACATTCCACAATAAAGGTTTTTGTGAAGTCTGGCGTAGCTAAGACCGGTGCTAGGCACATTGCCTCTTTAAGATGTTCAAAGGCCTTAGTTGCTTCAGGATTCCATGAAATGCATCTTTCTTCAATAATGTTGTTAGAGGTGCTGCTATTCTCCCATAATTCTTAACAAACTTGCGATAATACCCTGTTAACCCGAGAAATCCTCGCAACTTCTTTATGGTCGTGGGGAATTTCCATTCCTTAATGGCTTTAATTTTGTTAGGGTCTACTTTAACACCCTCGTGAGATATAATATGACCCAGATATTCCACCTCTTGTACTCCAAAGAAACATTTGGATGTTTTTGCATATATTTGTTTCTCCTGCAATAGTTTGAGCACCCTGTCAACATGTTCAACATGATCCTTCCAAGACCTGCTGTAGATTAGTATATCATCAAAAAATACTAGCACAAATTTTCCAAGGAAGGGTTTGAAAATGGAATTCATCAACCCTTGAAATGTAGAAGGTGCATTGGTAAGGCCAAAAGGCATGACCAAAAATTCATAATGACCCTCATGAGTTCGAAACGTTGTTTTTGGAATATCTTTAGTCTTCATTCTAATTTGATGATATCCTGAACGAAGATCCAACTTGGTAAAATAAATTTATCCATGTAATTCATCAATCACAGGAATGGGAAATTTGTCTTTAATGGTGAGCTTATTGAGCTCCCTATCATCCGGACACATTCGCCATGATCCATCCTTCCTGTGTACCAATACTACAGGAGCAGAGAAAGAACTTTGACTAGGTTGAATTATACCCGCCTCTAACATTTCTGCAATCATACGTTCAATTTCACTCTTTTGGAAGTAAGGATATCTATAAAGCCTGATGTTTGGAGGAACACTTCCTGGAATCAAATGAATAGCATGATCATGATCACGAATAGGTGGGAGTCCTTTGGGAGTTTCAAACACCTTGGAATGATTGTCCAAGACTTGTTGGAGATCTGCAGAAATAGATGATTTTGATGTCGTAACTTCTAGTGAGCATAACTGTGCAATTACGCCTCGTTGTTCTTTCTTTAGAAGCTTTGTCATGACATTAGAGCTTATTATCCTTCCCGGCTTCCCTTCAATACCCCGTAATTCGACTTCCTTTCCTTCTGAAAAAAAATTCAAGAAAAGTTCTTGAAAATTAAAAGCTACCGTCCCTAAAGATTGTAACCATTGTACTCCTAGTACAACATCAGCACCTCCCATAGGAATGGAAAGCATAGGACTAGTCAATACATATTCCCCCATGGTTAGCTTAATATTATGGCATTTTCCAGAGCAATTTATAGTTCTTCCATTTGCAACCATCACTTGACATTCTGGTGCTAGGTATAGGAAACAATTTAATTCCTTGGCTACCTTACAATGAATAAAATTATGGGTGCTACCTGAATCAATCAACACTATTACCTTTTTCTTCTTGATTTGTCCTTTTATCTTGAGAGTTTGAGGAGTGGTAATTCCTGCCAGTGCATTACACGATATGGTCGAATTCATTTCTTCCTCTTTTGGGGCTGGTTCCCGGTGTATATCCTCTTCTTGTTCATTTTCTTCTTCCTCTTCACAATCTATGTAAAATAATTTCTTCTCAGCACACTTATGACCTTTAGTGTATTTGCTATCACAATTGTAGCAAAGCCCTTTTGCTCTTTTTCTTCCAATTGTTGTGGTGTCAACCTTGTAGGTTGTGGAAATCTAGGCGTAGCAACACTTCCTTCTTTATAGAATTGAGTGGTAGGCTTCCTTGTCACCATTATTTTACATTCAACTTTTCTTGCCAACCTGAATGCCTTCTCCAATGAATCTGGTTCCAAAACGCAAACTTCATGTTGGATATTATCCTTTAAAATGCCTATGAAGAGATCGATCATGTGTTCCTCTGGAATATCAGTTACCCTTATATTCAATTTTTGGAATTCCTCAATGTGCTGCCCCACTAATCCCTTTTGTTTGAGATTTATCAATTGGCTAAAGAAGGTGTTGCTCTTTGTATCCTCATAATGTGCTATCATTTCTTCCGTAAAAATCGACCAAGTGACAATTTTTTTACGGGAGCAAAGCCATCGATACCATACAAATGTATTTTGTTCTAAATGTAAAGTTGCAATGCGTACCTTTTGTGTGTTTTGCACGTTATGGAGATCAAAATATTGCTCCATCTGTATTATCCATGTTACAGGATCCTTTCCATCAAACTTCCTCATATCCATTTTTGGAATATGGTGGTTCTTCCCGCCAACATTAGATTTTATGAAATCACGATTAACATTGATTTTGTTCTCATCATGAGGTTCTTCTACTATCTTTTCACCATTAGGAAACATTTCTTGTATCAACTTTGTCAAAAATTCGATGTTTGTTTTTAGATCATTCTTCATGTTTTCCATGTTGTATTTCATGTCATCCATCTTAGCTTCCATGCCATCCATCTTAGCTTCCATGCCATCTTCCATGCCATCCATCTTAGCTTGCACGCCATCCATCTTAGCTTCCATGCCTTTCTTCAAAACTTCCATTTCATTTTTTGTTGCTCTTTGCGAGAGTGAAATTTGTTGCACTTGCTCTTGTAATTTTGATAGATCATGTTGCAATTCTTCATCTTCATGAGTCATAGTAGAGCCTTCTGAAGGCTTAATGGGTGTTGAATTATTTTTAAGGGGCATATTTTAGAACCCAATACTGATATCTATTCTACAATATGCCCTTGGAATCAATTCAAATTGATTCTTCAAACAAGACTTATGCAATTCGGAGAAAAAAAATACACACCTTTTTCTTGCTTTTGAGGAGCTCGATATTGAAATTGGATTATCTTTGTGATCACAGCACTTCAATATTTGAAATTCAGCAATGAAATACCCCTCTGAATTATCTTTTGAATGCCACAGGTCTGACCTGATTTGGATTCTCCAAGACAAAGTTGTGTCCAATCTCCCACAATGAACTAATTATGGACTGGTTCAGTAGAGCGAACTTGTACGACTTGCCACGTGTCACTTTTTCGTCTTTTTTCTCTGAAATTGATAGCCACGAAACTAAAGTCCGTTTACTTACAACCACTTTTTACGGCACTCCAATCCGATGCCTAGAGAGAGAGTTATTGAAATTTTCCCACGATCACCTCTTTGAGATGAAATTCAAGAGCCTGAAAAAGCACTACCTTCCACAGATCATATCTCCAAAAATATTGTGAACCAAGCTCTGAATTTTTTTGAAGAATTTCCTCAGGATTTCAACTTCACACCATATGAATCTTAGACTCTGAACCTTCGTACAAACAACTTTATAGCGAAAATTCCACGATGACCTGTTTAGGAGCCTGAAAAAAGACCTAACTTCCACAGATGATATCTCCGAAAATATTGCAAACCAAGCTCTGAAATTTTTAGACAAGCTTCCTCAGGATTTCGGCTTCGCACCCTAAAACTTTCAGCTTCTAAAACTTCGTATAAACAAAGTTATAGCGAAAATTCCACGATGACCTGTTTGGAGCAGCGAAACCCTAGAATCCAAATCTTTGATACCAAATGTTGTGTAACCAGCTCCAAAAATAGAAGAAAAGAGATATCAACGCCTTAGAAATGAGCCAATTTGAGGGGGAAACCTCCAATACATTACATAAATGAACAATTCTTGGATGATACAATTTCAAAACCTCCTTTCTATATATAGGAGTCCATGGGGCCATAATGTAATCCTAGTGGGCCACAATGTAATCCTAGCCGACCTAAAAATAATAATTTAAGGGCACAATAATAACAAAATGGGGATTACAAGGGTACAATAATAAAAAAAAGGGGGTTACACTAACAACAATAAGGGACTATACTAGTCATATAGGGACCTAACAATGTTTGTATGAAATTTTAAGGGGAACCAGAGATTTTGGGTTCGATCCCCAGCGGAGTCGCCAGAAATGTTAGTTGTTGGTGGCTCAGCTGGTTAATATGCCAAATGTTTAGTGAGTAAAGGGGTTTCTGAGATATCTAAATTTTTCAACAAGAAAATAACTCGAAGCTCCCCAGCGGAGTCGCTAGAAATGTTAGTTGTTGGTGGCTCAGCTGGTTAATATGCCAAATTTTTAGTGAGTAAAGGGGTTTCTGAGATATCTAAAGTTTTCAACAAGAAAATAACTCGAAGCTCCCCAGCGGAGTCGCCAGAAATGTTAGTTGTTGTTGGCTCAGCTGGTTAATATGCCAAATGTTTAGTGAGTAAAGGGGTTTCTAAGATATCTAAAGTTTTCAACAAGAAAATAACTCGAAGCTCCCCAGTGGAGTAGCCATAAATGTTAGTTGTTGGTGGCTCAGCTGGTTAATATGCCAAATGTCTAGTGAGTAAAGGGGTTTCTAAGATATCTAAATTTTTCAACAAGAAAATAACTCGAAGCTCCCCAGCGGAGTCGCCAAAAATGTTTGCACCCTGTAATTAGCAAGATTGGCAAAAGTCCAACTACAGGGAGAACATTATTTCAACCACTTTGGGATTCTAGGATCTGGCCCTCCTGAATCCGGAGAGGGATCTCTCCAATAAGTGCAAAGATGGATTTGTCTTTGGGGTTTTGGATAATGATATTAGGATAGTTATGAAGGCCAAGGGTTTGTTTTGTTTTTGGATGGTTGAGCATGATTACTGTTTGAGGTGGAAATTTCTAAGTGCAAAGAGTTTCAAAGGTGAGAAGTTGCAAGCAAATAGAACAAGCTTTGCCCAGGAAGGTAGATAATTGCAGGTTTTAGTCCATTGGGCTATGGAGTCATAATAGGGTTTAATTGAAACAACAAGAGGCAAGAGTGGTCCATGGGGCAAGTCAGCTATGTCTAAGGATCTCTTTGAAATTTGATTTATGGAATGAAATGATACAAAAAGAAGGGTAATTAAACAGATGAAGAGCAAAGAGTAGCCTAGGATCTGGTAAGTACTTTGAAACTAGCCAGCCTTTGACAAACACTTAAGAAATAAATGAAAGTAAACTAGGATCTGGTAAGTACTTTGAAACTAACCAGCCTTTGATACACTTTCAATAGAAAACATATAAAAACAGAGGGAAACACAAATGATAACAAAGGCTGGTCTAAGATCTGGTAAGTACTTCAAAAGTAGCCAGCTTTTAACACATTCCAAGGGAAACATTCAGACAGTATTTGGGGACAAAACTAGGACCAGGGCACACCATATCTTCCTTAGTTCATCTCTACTTAACATGAAATGAAAGTAACATCCAAGAACAATATTCAGCTAAAACAATAATATGAGGGAACACCAGCATTCCCATGCTTAAACTGAATCAAATCATTCCTAAATAACACAGATTGGAAGAAAACATTCACATAAATATTTTCAGTCAAAGAAGGGTACTGATATACAGTAGGCCCTAACTCTATGCATGTTGTTCTTTATAAGAGAAGATGAACACAGTGAAAACAGAAACAAAATAACAAGTCACAATGAGAAAAACATCACCGTCAACATAGACCAGGATCCCATAAATCAGCCTGTATTGACGCTCCAAACCAGTTACAGCTTTAAGTCCAATGCTTTAGTTTAGCAATCAGCTACACTTCCTAGACTAACTTATCTATTACAAGCAGAGCTCCAAGAGCCAGTGAACACTATTTACAATCAGAAGTTTCTAGCTCAATTACATTTCAAAGTTTAGCAACCTAATCAACCAACCCCTCTCTCATCTTCTGCAGTAGTATTTATAGAAGAATGAGGAGGTGAGATCTGATAAAAGATCTCTAAAGATAATTAATACAGACTCAATGGCTTCTCGGCCTTCGGGGGGCTCAATGAAGAAGCTTACATAGGTGTCCTCTGTATTAAATAATTTACATTTAAGATTTGAGCTTGGTGGGAGCTCTTCTTGAATTTTGAGGCTCTGTGTAATATCAAAGTAATTCTGTTGATATTTTGTCATTAAGTTTGTTTGCAGATTTTACTCTCTGACTGCGCTTGAGACAAACATCTAATCCTGATCAATAACTTCAGCCCCTGATATGAATGCTTTGAGGCACAGGTGGCACTGTGGTAGCTGGGAGGAATCAATTTGCCTCAGATGTGGCGGTGGAGGCTTTCTGTCTGATGAACCTTTATGATTTTTCTTTTAACTGTGTTTTAATTGGGGATTAGGCTTTTGATAAACCATCTTAGATGTAATCCCCATAGATCTGTCTTCAATATTTTGTTCTGGTATACTTTTGTCTTTCGATAGTGATACTCTTTGATTTGTGCCTGATTCACTGTGTTTGTTGGTGTGTAGGGCTGCGCAGGGGTCATGTGGCATCAATTCCTCATGAATTATTGATGAAACGTGGAGTTGAAACCTGTGAATGATTTCCTTTGATGAATCTAAGGCGGGAGGATCGTCACCCTCTGCCTTTGAATTTTCTTCAGATATAGCAGAAAAAACCGCTGGAACCCTGCAAAATATGAACAATGTCATAAAATCCTGCATATATAGGTTTACTGCTACAGAGGACATGTGGGGAGAGCGTGGTCGTTGGATGGCATCATCCAACAGTCGAGATTGATTAGAAGGGGTCAAATGGAAACAGAGGAGGAATTAAATCGGAGCCGTCGATCACGCAGAGATCGACGGTCGGGAGCGGAGGCGAAAAGTCAAAGTGAATAAGTCATTTTTTGGAATATTTGAGAAAATGGATTAAAACCTTTGTTTCAGATAAAACTGGTCACAAAATCAGGTTTGGGGATCAGGACAAATGCGGGCTGTCAGATGAGATCGGCCTACGCGATCAACGATGAAGAACAGGTGCCAAAAAACCTTTACAAAATGCAACCGGACTTCAAGCCTCTAATAGAATTAGGATGAATAAAAACCCCCAGGTCCGTAATCGCTGACTGCGCAAGTAAACAGAGCGATTGGGCTTGGGCCGTCGATCTGCAAATTAGATCGACGGCAGAGAAGTTCAATGAAACGTGTCGTACCTTGGACTAACACACGGGCTTCTCCAGAGCGTGATCATCGTCCGATGAGCTGGTCTAAGATCGGACGGTGGACGCTAATATCGCGCTAGTCCCATGTTCGACTTTTAATACACGATGAGGGCGGTATTCGAAATTTTCTCAAGGCCACGTGTCAGTCGGTGAATGGCATCACTGCCAAACGGAAAAAAACCGCCTCCCTCTCAAAAGCGGTGCAATGGATTCCGCCCGGTTTTGAATAGTGAGCGACTAGCGGGGACCACCGGGGCGATAGATTGTATGCCATCGATCTGCAGATCAGATCGACGATGGAGAGCGAATGGAACTTTGTACCAGCGGAAAATTTTATGATATAATAAAAACCGACAAATTAATATAAACAAAGGTTTATACTTCGGGGGGCAAAAAATTTATTTAGAATACGACCTGGCGCCTGTCTGCGAGGCCGTGGGTTATATGGAATGCAACATGGTCGGGGGTTATAGTATAAAGGGCTAATCGACATCGAAGATTTCAATAAAGGGGGAAGACTTG
Source organism: Pinus albicaulis (assembly GCA_034641835.2). Lineage (NCBI taxonomy): Eukaryota > Viridiplantae > Streptophyta > Pinopsida > Pinales > Pinaceae > Pinus > Pinus albicaulis. The sequence goes on along the minus strand of CM076583.1, from coordinate 163,116,483 downwards.
CACACTGTGTTACCTCCGATGCGATACGCGCCCAAATAGCTCAGCGCCTGGTTCCAGTGCTAGGGCATATGGAGTGAAAATTGCTAAGGACTTAGCCCAAGGGGGCTTAAACCTTTACACCAAAATATGTATTTCTTATGAAGTTTTCAATGTTTTTCAAGGGTTGAGAGTTTCGATTAAGGCAAAGAATGAGTCTTAAACCTTAACAAAGGAGTTTTGATGGAGGGGAAGGAGAAAAATATGAAAATGAAGGATTTTGATGAGAATGAAAGGGGTAGAAAATGAGGTTAGTTTTTTAATGGAGGAAGGGGAAAAAGAGATTTTGCAGCAGTCTCTTATGAAATCAACAGAATTCCTGAATGTAAAATGGGCACAAGAGTGAAGATTTGGACAGAGGCATGAGGCCTTGAAGAGTCTTCAAGAGCCAACACTTTTTAGGAATAAAATTTGTTCCTTGAAGGCTCCAAAAATGATTTAGCCACCTTTTGGTATAACAAATTTTATAGGTGGCTAACATTGAGGAGTTGACAAGACTTCTCTAGAGGTCACCCATCCCATATAAGTTTTTAGTCATAGAGATTCACCTCCAATTTACCATGAAGACTTTTAAGTGAAATTTGTTATGATACCATGATCCAATTTCATGACATGTCAATACCCATTTCATACTCAAAATATTTTATATATATTTTAATTTAATTTAATTTTAGCTCATGCTCACTTAATTGTAGAGTTTTCCCTACAATCAAGCACACATCAATTTCATACTTAGAATATTTTATATATATTTTAATTTAATTTTAGCTCAAACTCACTTAATTGTAGAGTTTTCTGCACGCTTAGCTTGATACCCCATTTGCAAAACCTTAGTAAGTAGTGTCCCTCATGAACCATTCAAGTAGAGCTCCCTTCACTTTTTGAATTTAAGTCATTATATTAGATATCATTTTTTTGGGGATTCAAGTACTTTAAATAAGTGATTCATCTATAACCATTTCCATGAGATATAATAGTAACTAATTTCTTATGATTTTTGAATAGTCCATTTAACATTTATTGCATTGGATGATAATAAAATAAAACAGTTAAATCCAAAAAAACAATATCTTATTAAATCCTATCATGTATCTGTTCATTATAAATAATTAAATTAATATTAATTATAAATAATAAAATAATTAAATTAATATTAATTATAAATAATAAAATCAAACTCTTATAAATATCCTTTGCCCAATAAACTACATAAATTACACCATAATGAAAATAACAATAAATATACTCGTGATAATATCTACACACTTCACTTCTAATTTGATTGTTTTCCATGCCAGAGCAGTCATATGTGATACTTTGTGTACGGAAAATAACATTAACTACTCTTACGTACTCGTATGTACGGGTAGTTGTGACTATTTCTTAATCAAGATTCGGGTGAGTATAACGCCGCAACAAATGGTAAGAACAGTACGCAATTTCGTCATGGTAATGAAATCTGCCAGCCATGAGTCACAATCAATAAGCAACTCTCTGATTTTCAATTGTATCAACAAGATATCTACCAACCATAAGGTATGAAATTAGGCATAGAATAGGTAGTTATGCCGACCAACAGTTCAAATCAACCAGATTATTAACAGAAACCTTTTTTGGGCATGAAATAAAAAATTTAAAGTTTAGGAAAAACCAATTCGAGAACTCACATCAGTTGTTTAATAAATTTATATAAATTTATTTAAGATAAAATTGATCCACAAAATATTATGTAATTTGTTATTCATAACTAGTTTTTTTTAATCAAGGGCCATATTTTAGAGAATTTATTCACTTTCATCATCTTTAATAGGATTTTTTCTGCTAGAATGAAAATTCTAGGTTTAATAACAATTTAGTAAAATTGATTATACTTGAGTATGGTTTATTATGTGGATCATGGTTTAAGAATATGGTTTATTATGTGGAGCATGGTTTAAAATAGTTGGCTCTATTTAATTATGTTAAACAATAATGTATGTATTTGAGTATCTTAATAACAACTTATTAAAATGTGTTATATTTAATTAGGGTTTGTTATTGTTGACCAATCATGTTAATTATGATTGACTATGGTTTAACATAGTTAATTAGGTTTGATCAAAGTTAAAAACAATACATCTTGCTAGGGTCAACTATAACATTAATAAAATTAATCATATTTGAATATAGTTGATTATGGTTCATTATAGTTTAAAATAGTTGATTATATAATTAAATCTAATGACAAGATGCAATGCTTGATTAAGATTAACAATGGTTTATTGACTAACCATATTAACTATAGTTAACTATCATTTAAACTAACAAACATTTTTTACTAGTGTTAACAATAGTGCACCATATTTGACTAAGCTAACTACTAATTACATTCTTTTCTTATTTGAGTTATATTTGGAGAAACTAATATTCCCTTACTATGATTAACACTCAATACATTGATCATACTTGATATGGTTGATCAAATTGTACCACATACTAATTTTTTCTAATCAAATATTTCAAACTATTCAAATTGGAAAATAATTCAATAATCCTATGTGAACGAATCTCTAAGAACCAAATTTAGATTGAGAACTATCCCAAAATCAACTCACTTGGTGGTGTTTAGGAAATCTAATTACATCCATGTTTATTCCACACTACAGTATAACTCTCTAGATTTTGTTTTTACATAGAAAATTTACATGTATATAGATTTAAATTTAGCGTGACCACGTTTCAAAGTTATTGAATATTTTACACTTGAGTTGGCCTTACTTGGTATTCTTATGAATAATTTAAGAAAGGGTGGATACATTTTTAAATGAATGAATGGATGGAGAAAGCCATTGATATGCAATAGAGATATTGTAAATCACAACTGTATTTGATGATTATCCTTATTCTACTACTAGCTTAGGTAAATTGTAAATTAATATCTTTTACTTTTCCTTTTGTACAACTAAGATATTAAATAATGAATAATATATAATTTGTCTTACATGTTGGCATGGTAAAGCCTTTATGACAAATGTGAGATATCATACAAGATAAGAGAGGGGATAATATTAGTAGATTCCATGGCTCCAATAGATAAATGCATCCAAACACTCAAAGACCCACAAATGACAACACCTTAGATCAAAGAGAAGAAGTCTTAGAAGAAATTCCAAGATTCCAAAGGGAAATGTATCTCAAGTTTCATAAACTCCCACAAGACATGACATAAAGGAGGAGGAGAGTAATGGGAAAGAACACATACTCAGGTTACAAATAATTAATCACTATGCAATTAGGATAAACCATTACTTTGTGGATTATTCCATTAGCATAATCATTATGGTATATTGACAATTATATACTACCATAGATTAATCCTTTCAACCAATGCCAAAACATGCAAAAGAGAGTTATTATATCATATTCAAGGAGTCCGCATGCATTATCTTAAATAAACTACCTAGTATAAAATTTATTGCAAAGGTTCACATGACTAGGAATAAAATGTTTCCATTGAATTTGAAAAGTGTAAATATATCATAGTCATGCACAAAAATATGTGAAGCAAATATTATACTTGGTGTTAGACTGTAAGTCCTTAGACAATCTCAATGTCCAAGAATACGATATTCATGACTTTTAATTCTTACCATGATGAGGTCTTGTGATGATCCACTAATGAGTTTTCATGGTGTATTGAAGATCTAGAAGGTCAATTGATGAATTATAAATTTAGATATTGATATCAATACATCATAACACAATTGATTAAGGCATTTTCCACCAATTTTCTTGTCTTGTTTCACTCATGTTAATTATTAACATGGTATTAAAGACATGAAAACAAAGTTACTATGTTAGCAAAGATATGAGAGTTGAAATCTTAAGTTTTGATAAGATGTTATGAAGCTATTCTATTGGAGTGATCCATGAGAGAAGTCATGTTTCCTACAACAACAAAATGAAAATCTATAACACTTTGGATGAGAAATAGGAAATATAAGATCCTTTATCTCTCTTAAATCAACGTACATATCTAATTCCTTTTTGTTATTGGTGAAATATTCATATTATTGTTTGGTTTCACAATGGCATTTTCAAATATAATGGCGTTTTTTTTTGTTGTAAGACATTCAAAAACCTTTTTTAGTGTTATATTTTTCAATTTCAATCATTAATGACAACATTATAATTCCAAAGGATATTCTTAAAGTTCGATGTGCTCCTTTTCTTTTTCTGTCCACCAAATCTGACCAACCAATAAGTCACCATCCCACTTCATGGATTTCGATATATAGTGTTGGATTTGATAGAGCCAAACAGATCTACCTCGATTCAAGTTACCTCGTGGTGAGAAAAAATAAACCCACAATGTCCTCAACCCTCAATCAGTTTGCATAGATCACGTCTCTTCATTCATTATGCATGGGGATTTATCTAATGCAAGAGCATCACTTTATATTTATTTTTTTTACTAAGAAAATTTTTCCATGTAAATATATCCTACAGTTAATATTTAATCGATCATTATGTGTCCCTTGAGGGAATATCATACTTTATGTTTGTTTCCTTGTTTCTTTGTTTTTTTTAATTTTATGTGTACCGTTGATTGGGACAATTGTTCTGGTTGTTAATAAATGTCTTCTAGGAATAGTCTAGATGTCATTTCAGTGAAGGTCATTGGTTTCTAGTGCCTCCCAAATATGTTAGAAATAATTCTTCTATGTTTTGTATAAAATAGAAATTTGATAGCCTCATGGGAGCATATAAAATATGGAGAAAAATAGACATATGGATGTTTAGAGAAGCTCTAAAATTTCTTGTTAAATTTATGCTTTTAGTGTTAACTTTGCTTATGCACATGTTCATGTGTTGTTGAATGTGTTAAAATCTCTTTAGATGATTGGAGAAAAGTGCTCCATTCGAATAAAGAGTGAATCCTTTAAACCTTTGGTAGATCAAAGATCAATTTCCCCATATAATTCATATAGATACCATAGAAGTGGAAATCGACTAAGTCACAAAGGAACAAAATGTTTCACTTCTGAAGTTCATTGATTGAATTAGAAATTATGGAGTTTTGCTATCAGTAAATTTTAGTCGGGAAGAGCACGTTGAGATTCAACAAGATGATGAAGCTTAGTGAAAATCACTCACCTTCACTAAGTGGGCCCGCAGGCTATTTTTAGGTGTAAGTCTATTTTTAGACATGGTGATCATATTTCAGAAGTTGTAGGATGCTATTTGTGGATGGTTGGTCAAGTTGGAAAAATAGATGAAATTCTATTTTTAGAATATTGGGCGAAGTCTATTTATAGATCGTTGATATAAAAATAGATGCATGTCGATTATTTTTAGCCCTTAATAAATATCAGACTCTAAATATCAACTTATTCTCTTGGAGCACCTTATTTCAGTATAAAAATCTGGAAAATCAGTGGGCTGACGGAATTACGCAATTCCTAGGGTTTACTGGTGGTTCATGCATGGAGGAATCGGTCAGAATTGAAGTGGAAAAGTTATGACAGAGTTTGAAGAGTAGTTCATGGAGTTGTTATTCAGTTTAACTCAATTATTGGAGTTAAACTCAGATGAGCTAGTTGTATCTAGTCTAACTGAATGATGCACTAGTGAGAGTGGAGTGAATTAATTAGTAAATTAATTCACAAATAATAACTCACTAATCAGCTGAAAAATACAGCAGTTAACTAAAGTGCATGTCAGTTCCAGTGGAGACCTAGTGGAGAGGTAGGTGAAAGGGTGAGATGGAATATCTGTTGTGACTATAGTGATGCATTGATTGCATCACACACACATTGGAGTTGCCAATGAGGATTGCGCAGTCAAGGCAAGGCCGATTCGAATTCGTTCAGGGGTCTTCTTCAGCAGGAATTGTGCAGTGGAGGTAGGCTGTTAGGTGGCAAGAAATCAGTGCATGGATTTGCAGATTTCTTCATGATAGTGTGTGACAATTGTATTGTACTGAGAGCTTGATGTACTAATCTTTGTATGAGATTGTTACATGATCTCCATGATACATAATATATAATATTTGGGGTTTTTAGCTTCAGGATTTCTTGTTAAACAAGTGTGTTATGTGCGATTGTTTTTATTGCTTCATGTGTTTGCAATTTCCGCAAAAGATCATGTTGGGGTCCCATGTTTTTATAGATTGGCTTACCAAAAGACAAGTCAACATCAGAACCAATCTTTAGAGTTCTAGGATCTAGTCCTCTTGTTCTCAGAGAGGGATGTCTCAAATTGTTCGCAAAGGTTTATCTTGTTTGCCTTAAAGTATTGATTTTAGACTAGTTATTAAGTTCAGGTGTTTTGTTTGTTTGTTTGGTGGGATTAGTACATCAGAACATGAAAGGTCTAAGTAGTATAGATAGAAAGGAGAAGTGTCAGATTCATTGGGAAATGGAGTAAAGAAGAGGTTTATGACAAGCTCATCAATGGATATGGGATATCCAAGGGAAAATATAACTTGGCCACAGGATCCTTTAGTTTTGTGAATGAGATGGACATTAATGATTTTGAAAGAGAAACTGAATTCTCAACAAAGGGAACTTAAAAACATAACTTGAACATAAAGAGACATTTGATAGATAGGGCTAACCTTAAATTCTACAAACCACACTTTAAGCAAATAATGACTTCAAGACAACTTTTAAAATGAAATCTAAGATTTGGGGAACACCCTATTTCCTCAAAGACTTTATTTCAAAGGAATTAGAAAACATGAAAGATTCACTAATAATTGCAGTCATAGAAGAGGGAACGCCTAAACATCCATGATTACAAATATAAAGACCTTTAAAACAATTATTCAAGCAGGGACAAAGGGTATGATCAAAACATACCTCCTTGGCTAACTATAAACAATGGTACTTCAAAGGGAGACTTCAAAAACAGTTTTCAAGTGGCAGCAGACAAGCAGGGAAAACCCTAAATCATGCTGGAACCAACTATTTGAACTATTAGAGAAATAAACAAGCATAAGGGTTCAAGAGAATGATTAAAGACTCTAAAATTCCTTAGCAGAAGAAAACATAAAACAGTGAAGGATAAACAGGTCTAAGGTGCTTCCAGGAGTCATTTCTTAACCTAAACTTTTCATCCTACTATAGTAAGAATTTATGAAACATAATGAAAACGGGAAAAACAGTAGACAGTTCAGAATACATCACCAATAGCCAAGCACAGGGAGCCAATGATAGAGCCTTCTCAAGAACAAGCATGTAAAAACATAATCCAGCTTCCAAGACTTCAATTTCTTCTTCAACTTCAGACAGACTATGTATTATTTCAAAGAGTTTCAGTGTTACAACTAGTGACCAAACAACCCTTTACAATGTGCTCCTCAAGGAGATTTTATAAGAAAATGAGGAGGTGGGAGAGTTCCTAGGGTTGAAGTATAATTAATTCTATACTAAATGAAACTCCTAGCCTTGAAAACCATGCAAGGCATCAGGAAGGAAAGCATCCAATTTAGAACTCTATCTCATAACTATGTTTACTTCTTTTTAGGCTTAGTGGGCAAAAATATTGACTTTAAGGCACTTTTTATCTTTTACAATAACTTTACTGACAGTTTGAAATATCTTCCTTTGTTTGTAATAACTGTCATCTGCCTTAGTTTTTAATGTTGCTGGCTGAGATTTGATCTAGGTATTCCTTTGAGGCAGAAGGCTGCAAGGTGGCATTTTTGGTAGGCAGGGGATTCAATTAGCCCTTGTGATGTGGCATTTGAGGCTTTTCTAGAGATATTTCTTCATTCATGGATTAGACCATTGATTTCTTTAAACTCTGTTTAGAGCCTTTAATCTTCAGATTATGCTTTGATCCTTCAATTGATTGATGCTCACTATGTTCTGTTTTCTTACAGGTGCGCAGAGGGTTTGTTGGAGTCTTTGTTCAGAAAACCAATTATCATGACTTATCGATTCCCTAAAAACAATTAATTATCCCTTTGAAACCATTTAATATGTATCAAAGGCTGTAAGGATCATCATCCTTGGCCAATAATAGTGCAATCATCTGCGGGAGGGTTTAACTTTAACTTCATTTAAACCTGCATAAAAAATGAACAAACGTTATTTAAATCCTGTGAAATTGGTTTAAACTGCTTTGGAAGGGTTTGTGGAAATGTTTCGGAGCTGCGAGGATGGAGAAATTTGCAGTGGAGGACGCATAACTGTGGTGGAAAATGAAACAGCGGTTTAAATTTGAAATAGGGTGCGAATTGGGGAATGGTGGTTTTGGGAAAACCGGCAGCAGTTTTCGCGCAGCGTTTGGGGGGGTAGGTGGTATTGCCTGAAAAAGCACGATTCCATAGAATAGGCGACGCGTGTCTTTTTAGAAACCGCCGGTATTGTGCGAAAGTTTCTCAGAGGAAGGGGGGTTGAAAATTGCGCAATATCGTGCATTGGCCATCGGATGATTGGTAGAAGATCCAACGACGTGGATAAAACGTGATGGGGGGTAAGATGCAGGGTAAAAGTATATGCGGGGTCCACGGTGATGAAATGGTTTGTCACGTAGTGGACAGGCGCAATATGATATCAGGTTCATCTGGTTAAGTCCCTATCATCTGATCTTTGGTATGAACGGTCGAGATTGAAAGAAGGAGAGGATATGTTTAAAAAAGGAAGAAGCCAAGGCAGAGGGTAAGGAGGAGATTGGGTAGCGGTCCAGATTTTTTTAAATCATATCATCAGGGAAATGAAAAAACGAAGAAAATAAGGGTTCGGAAGAGGGTTTTAGGCCTTTAAGCGCCCGATTGCGGGGCTTCGTCCATATGAGGAAGAGGGTTTAAAGGTAATAAGCCCTAGGGAGCTAAATAACCTATAGTGCAAAAAGGTGTTTTTAAGCCAAAAACAAGGATTTTTAAGGCCAAGTAAGGGTTCCGGTAGGTTAAATGAAGGGATTTAAACCAAATCAAAGGGAGATATAAGGTTTAAAGAGGATTTTGGAATGGTTTAGAGGCTAAATGAAGGGATTTTGAGGGATTTTGTGAGGGAAGCAAGGATGAAAATGGAGATTTTGTGGGATTGGAATGGAGAGGTGAATGGGGAGAAATGGAGTTTTATAAGCAGTTTTCTCTTGGTGAACAGCAGGTACTTTAGGATTAATAGTGAAACAGCAGTGAAGATTAACTCAAAGGGTAATTATCATCATAAGACTTTAAAAGATGATAAGTTTTCAAAGGAAACTATCTCTTGAAGTCTTAAAGACAAAATTAGCCACCATTGGGTATAACAAAATTTATAGGTGGCTAACAGTGGCTCCACTTGGGGAGGACAGCTGGTTCTTTAGGTGTCCAGAACCTCAACTATTGATCTCTGGCTTTTCAGTAAACCAGTGCCTTCTCCATTGGGCATCAAATTTCTTTTTGTTTATCTGACCTTATTTAGATATGACAATCTTTGCAGCAATATGAAACAATGGAATTCTATCAAAACAACATCTCTACCTACCCACTCCTATGATTCTAACATTTTTTCTTCTTCAGAGTGCATTTAGACTAGAAAAATCTCTTCATCCACATTTTATTCTTTTATTGAAAACATAAAACTAGTCTAAGTCTACTCTTATTTCTCCATGAGTTCAGATTAAGTAGTTGAACTCATCTACTAGCTTGTTATGCCATGACTTTTTGTTCTCTTCCAACAGCTTCTTGATGATGATCACCAGGCTCTTGTTTGATGATTCAACTAATCCATTACCTTGAGGGTAATAGGCAGTTAAATGGTCGAGTGCTATTTGATACCTGTGACAAAAATCAACCATTTTCTTGGATCTGAAAGCAGTAGCATTATCAATGATTATTTTCCTTGGGCAGCCAAACCGAGAGAGAATGTGACCTTCTAGGAAAATAATGATGACTGAATCTGTGGCATTCCTAGTGGGTATGGCCTCTATCCACTTAGTGAAGTAGTCTGTGGTTGTTAGGATCCATTTGTGTTGTGTAGAAGAAGCAGGGTGAATCTCCCCTATGAAATCTAGGCCCCATTGCAGAAAGGGACCTTCAACACTGATGGGTTGTAGGGGTAAAGGGAGGAGTTTTCTATTGCGTTCAAATATATGGCATTTGTGGTAGGCAATGATCATCTTATGGACATCATTGAAGAGTGTAGGCCAATAGTATCCAGCTCTGAGTATTTTGTTTGCAGTGGCTTTCCAGCTCAGGTGGCCTCCACACTCTCCTGCATGAAATTGTTGTTTAATCCTCTCTGCCTCGTTTTCAGGAAAACATTTAAGCAATAGGACATTTGGGTTCTTCCAGTATAAGCAGTTATTCAATGTGAAATAGCTCCTAGCTTTTAGCTTTAAGAATCTGGCCTTGGTCTTTGATAGTTCAGGACGGGCATTGAGGTGTGTAAGCACATACAGAATGTCAGAATACCAAGGAGAGCTCTGAAACCTTTCCTCAATAGTGGGATCAGGCAGTTCTTGTTGCTCATCCAAGGTATTTACCATGTTAATGTCTAGGGCTTGTAAGTTTGATTCAGCCATTAATTATGCTAAGCCCTGACCTTTAATCAGTTTGGTGGGTTTTATCTCAAGGTCATATTCTAAAATCACAACAATCCATTTGCCCCTCTTCCCATCTGGGTCTTGGGACAGTATATCTTTGACTATGATGTTGGGCACATAAGCTATGGTGTGAGAATGCAATATGTACACCATGAAGTCCTTTAAGGCCTTGATTAAGGCATAGGCTTGTTTTTCCATTATGTTGCATTTCAAGGCTGCATCCCTTAGAGCTTTGCTGAAAAAGGCAATTGGCTGTTCCATTCCCTCTGTGTTTTTCTGCAACAAGACTGTAGCCACTATATGCTGAGAGGAAAATGAAAAGATCAGGAAATCTCTTGAGAAATTAGGGCTCATCAGAACAGGAGCTTGGGTAAGTGCAAGTTTTACTGATTCAAAATATTGTTTTGCTCCCATAGTCCATTTAACGCCTACACCTTTCTTCAGCATGTTAGTCATATTCCTAAGGTGTTCAGCTAGGTTGGGAATAAATCTCCTTAGGAAGTTAATTTTCCCAATGAAGGACTCTAAATCTTTGATGTTTCTTGGGTGTGTGATCTGTAGTATTCCCTCAACTCTTTGTGGGTCTATCCTAATTCCCTTCTCAGATATAATGTGGCCAAGAATTTTTTCCTCTTGCAGCTCGAATAGAGTCTTTTTGGGATTTAAGGACAGAACAAACCTTCTACATTTTTCAAACACTTTCCTCAGATGTTTTAGATGTTCTTCTTTAGTATTAGAATAGAATGTTATGTCATCCAAGTAAATAACAATGAAACGCCCTATCTCATCTGAAAAAGCTATATCCATTTCTCTTTGGAAGGTTGCACGAGCGTTCATCAATCCAAAAGGCATATTTACATACATAGAGGTACCCCATGGAGTGGTAAAGGCTGTCTTGAGTTGATCTTCTGGGATTACTAAGACTTGGTTGTAACCTAAAAATCCATCTAGTAGGGAGATCCTTTTAGCGCCTACTACCCTCTAAATAATATGTTCCATTTTAGGCAAAGGGTAATTGTCTTTGAGTGAGGCTCATTTAAGATTCCTGAAATCGATGCATAATCTGATCTCACCTGTTTTCTTTCTCATAGCCACTAGGTTTGATACCCAATCAGAGAACCTCACCGGCACAATTATACCTACCTCATACATCTTCTTAATCTCTTTTTCCACTGCAGGCAATTGTTTTGGGTTTATTCTTGGAAGTTTTTGTCTAAAGGGCTTCTGATTTTCTTTCAAGGGTATCTTATGTTGTATGATGTTTGTGTCATAGGCCTTGAAATCCTCATAACTCCAAGAAAACACATCAATCAATTCCTTGAATAGGTCAAAGTATTTCTTTTTAATGTTTGCAGGCAGAGTCTTAGTCAGTTTGATAATTTTGGGTTTGTCTTCAGTGCCTATGTTGCATACCTTAACATCAGAGTTTGCATGCTCTATAGTGGGATTTTTTGCTACATCATCAAAGTCAAAAAGGTCTTCTAAAGGTGCCAGACCTCGAGGTATGTTCTTATCTTTTGTCTACAACACCTCTACTTTTTCATCATCTTCGTTTTCACTTTTTCCGTCTGGATTTCCAATCTGTTCATTTAAAGAGTTTATTTCTATATTACAGGGTGTTTCTTCCTCATCTGAGGACTCTTCACTTAGGCAGCTACTGTCATATTTGGAGTCTAAATCAAAAAATTCAAACTCCTTTCTGCCTACCAGGAAATCTTCAATCTGTTTATCTCCTTCAACAACCTGCCAATATTTCTCATTGTCCGGCACTGTAGGTCTGAATTTGGTCTGAATGATGATCTGTTGATCGCTTGGAGTCTTAGGATATGAACTAGCTAGGCAAGCTAATCTATTTTCAATGGCATTTTGACTCCTAGGAACAAACACTAATTCGTATTCAATAAATGTTTTTAATAAATCCATAGTGTCATTCCTATATTCTCTCAGCCTAGGATGTTTCGTTGTGTATTCACCATTCACTTGTTTGATAATTAGCTCAGAATCTCCACACACAGTTATCCTACGGGCTCCTAATTTTTTCAACGGAGTTAAGCCTAGGATAAGAGCCTCATATTCTGAAATATTTTTTGTACACTTAAAGTGCAAGTTGCAAGCATGGCTCTCTGTGTAATCACTCTCTGTGTTATGTATCCAAACTCCCACTCCAACATTTCTCTTGGTGCAGGACCCATCGATATTCATTTCCCAGAGGGGTTCATTTTTCGTTTTATCATACCTTCCTTCCCTACAGCTGCCTTCGCCATTATGCAATATTATAGGGGCTACACTAGGCTGTGTGTCATTTTGTCTTTCGTTATGGGCGTGGAAATCAGAGAGGTGACTAGCTGGCTGATTGTGTTATGTTTCTGGTTCACTTTGGGTTTTTGTTTCAGTGCACTGTTCAAAGTTTTTTACGTCTTCCTCCTCTGAGTCTAGGGTGGTCATTATGTTAAAGTCCATTGGCTCTGTTTCATCATGTGTACCTTTTCTTGTATCTACGTTTTCAGATTCTGGTCACCCCAAAGATTCATCATTGCAGAAGATAAAGGAATCCAAGTCTGTATGTACAGAGTATAGAGGAGAATTCTCAGGCTTTTTAGGGATACTAACCAGGAATTTCATTTGTGCTTCCCTGTAAAGTCTTCTAAGTTGGCCAAAGATTTGGATTGTGGCATAAGCCCCATCCATCTACATTGTTCCTTGTAACTTGCCCCCCCATGATATTGATAATAAGATGCCATATTTGGGTGGCACATCTGCCACAACAACGTCCATGACCATACATTTTGCTGGAATCTGGGCAAGGCTCACACATAAATCTTTGATTAGGCCAAGACACTTTACTCTACTAGAGTCAAATGAATATAGGTCTTTATAGGGACGGGTTATCTCTAGGCCTAATCTTTCCATTACTACTTTAGGCATCAGGTTATGTGATGCGCCAGAATCATGCATTGCATTTTGGAGAATCTTATCATTGATATTAAGACTGATATAAAAAGGGGGCACTACCCCTTCCTGAAACTTCCCCTTTATCTTTAGACCAAACAGAAGGGCAGGTTGGTCATCACTCAGATTTACAGTGTCACTGTTCTCACCTAAATTTAATGCTTTCAAAATTTGGCCTTTATATACATCCTGAGTGGCCAGCTCAGAGAGTGGGACAGAGATTTTATTTTTTGCAATATCACTCTCCAAATTGAAATTGGACTGACTCTTTGTAACGTTCAACTCTGTTTTGCTAGTCCCCACCTTAGTGGCTGAATTAGTGTGCTGATTCTCACTATGTATAGTGTTAGAAACTATTTTATCAGGAGCACTAACTGCAGTGCTAGTGCTACTAGCTGGTTTACCTTGCGTATCAATGTTTTGGTTGTCCTTTTCTCTGTTCTTCCCAGAACTCTCAGCTACTGATTTCTTTCTTTCAGAAGTGATTTTAGAAGTTTTCTCAGGTCTCTTCTTGATGGTGACCTCAGAAGCTTTTGGTTTGGTAGTTTCTAAGCTCTTTTTTCTTCTAAGTTCATATTGTTCTCTAACCTGCATCATGGCATTTTCAAACCCTAACCTGTTATATTTAGATTCTAACCATTCCTCACCCCAATCTGAGGGTGAGGGCTGATCCTCCTCTGAGTAACAGTTATGGATTGAATCCTCTGTTTCAAACATATTAATTGTTTTTCCCTCAGACTCTTCTATGATTCCCTCATCTTCATCAAGAAAATTCTCTTGGAATGGGGGAATAACTTGTTGATCTGATTCTCTTTGTCTGTTGGGAGTGGAATTGTTTCTTCTAAAGTTCTGGTTCTGGTTATGGTTTTTATTTCTGTGTTGGTTACTAACTGTGACAACTATTTTTTTTACCATTTGTTGTAGCTCTTCCACGTTTTTAAATAGACGGTCATAATTGGGGTCAGATGTGGAAGCTACATTGTCATCTCTATATGTTACCCTCTTCTTAGCTCTCAGTCTTGCCCTTTTCTCAAATCAAGTTGGCTTCTATATTCACTGCTCCTTTCTGCATGTCTTCTAATGTGTTTTACTCTTTATCCCTAAGCTGATAGGCCACGTCAGCATCAAAGCCTTCGAGGTATTTCACTAGGGCCATACCTTGGGGAGGTTTCATATGTGGAGGGAGAGCATTGTAAATGCTGTTAAATCTTGTTGTGTAATCGTGTACACTCTCTCCTACGTTTCTTTTAATGTTCATGTATTCTACTAGGAGTTGGTGAGGATTTTCCCTAACTTCCCATTTATTGATGAAAGTATGATATAAAGCAGGAAGATCATTAATGCTACCTGGAGGTAGGCCTTTGAACCATTTCTTCACCTCACCTCCTAGGATTTGGGAAAAGATTCTCATTTTGATTGTATCATCATCTATCTCCATGTAGTCAAAATAATCTTCCATTCTGTCTACATGGTATTGTGCTGTGGTAGACTCTTTTATAGTGAAGTGTGCGATCTTTGATTGATAATCATTGGGTAAGGGAACTAGAGGCTGGGGTAAAACCAGAGGTGCATACCAAGCTACCATGATGATGTTTTGATGAGGTAAAGGATTGAATTGGACATCAGGTATATGGATGATAGGGATATTATGACCAGCAGAAGATTGATGAGCAGATCTAGGGTGACTGAGCCCCAAGTTTTGTATGAAATGTATACCAGGAGGTGTAGAAGGAGGGGTATGTCTATTCCCAAGGTGTCTACCACTTTGGGGTGGTGAACCAAGAAGCTCAGGGTCTAGCTGGTCTAAAATACTAAATGACCTAGTTCTAGGTAATCTATTAGGTAGGTCTAGGTCAAGGTGAAAGTGTGATAAAGCTGTAAGATTTTCTGGTGCAGAGTTAGCTCTATGGATATGGTCGGAAATAGTTGGTTGTTTATGTGTATGAGATCCTTTGAGGATGCTCTCAGGGTTTTCAACTATGTCAGGTGGGTCTGGGTTAGGGTAATCTCTTGTATGAATGGTTCTTGAAGCCAGAATGTTGGTTTCTGACCAAGCAACTTAACCCTACTTGTTACTTCTATTGCGATTGATGTTGTTATGGAGGCTGGTCTCCCAGTGGAGTCTAATGTGAACCAAGATAATCAGTAGGCCTACTGATCTCCAGTGGAGTCTTTAAATCGCTTAGGAATTATGGAGTCACCAGGTGGAAGGTTTAGGATGTTTTTGGAGGGTACACTGTCCACCACAGTGCTTATGAGATGCCCCCTTTCAAGGATATCTTCTAAACACAACAAAATCTAACCAGAGATTGACTGGGAGGTCATTTCCCAGATATGTCACCTCTGAAAGAGTGTGATATCTGGAGGCTACATGGCCCTTTCTAGACTCTGTCCAAGAGTATAGGAAAACACAACAAATGGTGTAGAGGTTGATGTGTGAATGGGAGTGTTTAGTCTACCAACCTAACGAGAGATTGTAGGTTTTCTGAAGCTTATGATATAGTAGGAAGGAGAGTATTTCAGAAACTTCCCCAGTGGAGTCTCCATTATGTTGGGGTTTCCATTTTTTGGCCAGATTGGCAAGACCAAAAGATGAGACAACATCAAACCACTTTCAGACCTCAGGATCTAGCCCTCCTGGGTCTAGAGAGGGATCTCTCTATTATATATCAAAGTATATGACTTTGAAGCTCAAGGTTTAATATGTTATGCTAGTTATAGGCACAGGGTTTGTTTGTTTGATTTGTTTTGCTTTGGTTGTTGGTTATCAGGAAAGAAGGGTTCAATGTAAGACAAGGATGATCAAAGAGGAACGAGGCAGAGGTGAAGTATTATAGGAAAGAATTCAAGACCATTGGGCAGTGGAGTCAGGAAAGGATTTTCTTACTATCCAATGTGCAAGCTTTCAATTGGGCTAGTCATCTAAAACATAGGATCTTAAAGATGATTGTGATATGGAAAGGTAGGAGAGGAGGAGACAACACAGATTTTCAGAGCACAAAGTTAAAGAATAGCTGGTCGCGCAAGGATCCTAGTGGACAAGGCTAACTCTAATCCCTAATGTTCCCAAATCTTCTAACTAAATCCTTAACAAGAAACATCTAAGAACTGAATTCATTTAATTCATACATCAGAGATCAGGAAATAGTCATCCACTACACTGGTTAAACCAATTGAAATCAATTCTTAGAAAACAAGTTCAAAAGAAAAACATTAATGGGAAGGAGAGAAGAAACATAGGGTACCTAACAAAGGTAAATCCTATGCCAATATTCTGATGCAAGTCAGTAGAAATTAAATGATATGAATTAAAACATAGAGATAGGAAACATCACCGCTACTTCAGATCAGGATCCAAAGAAATTTTCTTGTCATATTAAATAGCAATACCAGTCAAGTACAACATTGCCAATAGCTGAATACTCAGTCTGAAAACATATTCCTCGGCCTATCTTACAACTTTACATAGAGACTGTGTCTCAAAAAGAAACTACTTGCAATTCTCTGATAACTGATAAAAAACCTTTACAATATTATCTCATGAGTTTTATAGCTGAAGGGAAGCAGAGGAGGTAGGTGAAGAACTAAATGCGGTATTAAAACTTCTGAAAAGAAAGAGGGCCGAAGCCCATTCTGTTTAAATTCTGAGCATTCAATTCCTGTCACTCTTTGGATGGAAGAGTGGTCTTCTTCGGGCCTCTATTTACTTCGGTATGTCTCTTGATGTAATTTGATCTGCATGACCCTGTGGTACTTTTGGTGAATAAACAAATGATAAATAAACGACTGAGAAGTCTGCCGTATTTATGAAAAAAACGCTCTGGTAGCTTCGGACTGTTTTCAGGGTGGAAATTTCTTCAGGAGCACGATGTAGAATAAAAATTGTATGGGCATTATGTCCTTTATGGGGAAAACATTCTGCTGGTGTAAAAACCCTGATATACATGAATTTCTATATGTTGTACACTCTGTGTGATTCATATCATTGCTGATCTAGGGCTTTGCCTTTAAATCCCTGTATTAAGGCTCATATCTCCTCATTTGCGTGCCTTAAGCTCTTTGCTGCTTAATGTAAACCTCTGACTGTGAAATCTATGCTTTAATGGCACCGGGACATTTTCACAGGGCCAAAAACTGTTCCTTTAATGCAGGTCCTATCGTAGGATCCCCTTAGGCTTTTCTCCATTGTTTCTACCTCTACACATGGTCTTTTCCTTTATTTTCTGTCACTGTGACAGCGTGTGCAAATCATGGCGGATTTCACCACCTCAAAAACCATGAAAAACAAGAAACTTGTTATGAAATCCACGAATAGGGGTAATGGATGAGACGGGGATGATGAGGATGGCCATGCAGACTGGTGAGATGGTAGAAAAGTGCAGAAACATGGTGGAAAATGCAATATGACAGCGGGACATGGTCTGGCGGACGTGGGCGGAGTGCAGCAAATTTAACATAAAATAATGAACATTTGACCTTGGAAAGCATATATATAATGGGGGCGGGCGAATGTACGATGGAGGCACGTGGAGGTGACGTGGCGGGACCGGGCGATGGTGGGACATTCAAATCCGGACCGTCCAATCTCGGTGGAGATCGACGGTGGAAAACACGTCGGCGGGCGATGGACTGTGGGCCAGGGGTATCACGGCTATGGGTTATCACATGCGTAGTTTCATGGATCGACCACCGTTGGATGGAGGGCGCTGGATCGGACGGCTGATATGCATATCGTTGTGTGTCTTGTGCCAAACGATAATGCACGATGTGGTAGTGGTTTTCCAACCATACAGGTGCCACACATCGGAAGCTGTATGGAATCACTGCGAAAATAAAAATACCGCCAGTCCTTAGAAAGCGGTGCGATATATACAGGCGGTTTTCGAACGGGCGCGCTGGTGGGGACCACAGGGGCAGGTGCTTTCCAGACCGTCGGATCAACGACCAAACGGACGGCGATGACGTGATCGAAGAAATGAACTGTGAACATGGGAGGTTGCGAGGGCCGTGATCGTCGTCCGATCTGCACAGATCGACGATTGAAAATTCTCTCGATAAACATATTGGACAAGTGCCTTCGGGGCTAGCGCTCGGTCATAGCGCTGGGTTCTGTGGGGGGAAACATATAGGAGACTAGGCCAAAAGGGGCTAGGCCCTATTACAATGTTTAAAAGTGGGTTTTTAAGCCCTTTCAATGGATTTTAAGGCCATTAGAGGGTAACGATAGGAGGACAAGGGGGAATAAAGGGGAATTTGACAAAGAAAAAAGGGGTGAAAATGAAACATTTTGCAAGGGTATAAAGGGCATAAATAAAGCCTTTTGGAGCATAATTTTTTATCAGTAAGGCTTATTTACTCATAACAGTAGAGGGAAATAGTCACAAGGCAGGGAACATGAAAAGGCTGCAAGGATGATGTGTTTTCAAGGGAAATGAATTCCTTATAGGCTTATAAAACAAACTAGCCCCTTTCTTGCTTGTCAAGGAATTTATAAGGGGCTAACAGATCCAACGGCATGGATAAAATGCGATGGGGGGTAAGATGCAGGGTAAAAGTATATGTGGGGTCCATGGTGACGAAATGGTTTGTTGCGTAGTGGACATGCGCAATAGGATATCAGGTTCATCGGGTTAAGTCCCGATCGTCCGATCTCTGGTATGAACGGTCGATATTGAAAGAAGGAGAGGGTATGTTTAAAAAGGGAAGAAGCCAAGGTAGAGGGTAAGGTGGAGATCAGGTAGCCCAATGGTCGTTGATCTATGTAGATCAATGGTCCAGATTTGTTTAAATCATATCGTCGGGGAAATTAAAAAAAGAAGGAAAGAAGGGTTCTGAAGAGGGTTTTAGGCCTTTAAGCGCCCGATTGTGGGGCTTCGGCCATATGAGGTGGAGGATTTAAAGGTAATAAGCCCTCGGGGGCTAAATAACCTATAGTGAAAAAAGGTATTTTTAAGCCAAAAACAAGGATTTTTACGGCCAAGTAAGGGTTCCGGTAGGTGAAATGAATGGATTTAAACCAAATCAAAGGGAGATACAAGGTTTAAAGAGGATTTTGGAATGGTTTAGAGGCTAAATAAGGGTATTTTGAGGGATTTTGTGAGGGAAGCAAGGATGAAAATGGAGAGTTTGTGGGATTGGAATGGAGAGGTGAATGGGGAAAAATAGAGTTTTATAAGCAGTTTTCTCTTGGTGAACAATAGGTACTTTAGGATTAATAGTGAAACAGCAGTGAAGATTAACTCAAAGGGTAATTATCATCATAAGACTTTAAAAGATGATAATTTTTCAATGGAAACTATCTCTTGAAGTCTTAAAGACAAAATTAGCCACCATTGGATATAACAAAATTTATAGGTGGCTAAGAGATTAACAGTGGAAGGATTATGTATTTAGAAAGAAGATAAATATTGTTAGATTAGGAAAATATGGATATATACATGCATATTTTATATGATTTCCACATGGTATCAAAGCAGTGTTAGTTCTTGAAGATTACAATTGTGAAGAATTGTTGAGTTTGTGATAGTGGAAAATTCGAATTTGCTACAGAAATTTCTTGGTGCGACAGTTGAGTATACATTGAAATGTATTTCAATGGGTTGCTTTTGGAGTATGCCCTTGAGGGTAGCTCGAATTACATAGCCCAGAAGGATAGGATGGAGGTGGTGCTTGAAGATAGTGGACTGAAGGAGTTCATCAATAGCGATGTTCCTAAGCCTGCTTATAACAATGTTGCATTACATGACACATGGAAAAAGAAGGTGGCGAAGACAAGAAGGATTTTGTTGGAAGGTGTGAAGGACCATATTGTGTGAAGCCTTCATGGGAAAGCCACTCCATTTGCAATGTTGAAGGCTTTGACAGATTTGTTCCAAAGCAGCAGTGACCAGAGGAAGTTGGCGCTGAAAGATAAGCTCAGAAAAATAAAAATGGATAAGGGCGTCATTATTCCAAAATATCTCATGAATTTTGTCCACTATAGGGATGAACTGGGAAGTGTGGGGATTACTTTTGATGATGATGACCTGGTTAGCTTAGCTCTCTCCTTGGGCTTCCGAAGATTTGGCATAGCTACGAAGACTCTTTCAATGTGCGGGAGAAACGGCCGGGTTGGGAGCGACTTTGGTCAGATGTTGTGCAGGAGGAGATAAGGCAAAGTACTAGGGATGGCTCTTCATCGAAGAATGAAGATGAAGAGAATTTCACTTTGGCTGACAAAGCAAGGAAAGGGAAAGGGAAGAAATTCCACTCCAAATCCAAGGCTAAAGGCAAGAAGCAAGATTTGTCCAAGGTGAAGTGTTTTCACTGTCACGAACATGGGAATTTTGCCACTAATTGCCCACAAAAGAAGAAGAACAAGAATGATGCTGGAGCTGAAGCAAGTGAGGCCTTAGCCTCACAATTTGAAATTGATTTCTCTTTGATCGCATGCTTGGTTAAAAGTGTAATGGGATCGGTGTGGTATCTTGATAGTGGTGCATCTTTCCATATGACGGGAGACAAGGAGTTGTTTAGTGATCTAGAGGGGAAAGACCTCCAAATGCATATAGAGATGGGCGACGATGGTCGATACAATGCAGCTGGAATTGGGAGAATTTCCTTTGAGAGGGAGTCAGGTAATCCATTTCTGTTGAAAGATGTTATGCATGTTCCAGGTCTGAAGAAGAACTTGTTCTCGATCGCAATGTTGGAAGACATAGGTTATGACATTGTTTTCAGCGATGGAAAAGCTTTCCTGTGACATAAAACAACAGGTCAAACGAAGAGGATAGGGATTCAAGTTAAAAATATCTACAAGCTGGAGGTAGATGGCTGCGCTACAATGATGGGCAAAGAAGAAGAAGTGGTGAGCCGGGATGAGGGAAAATTATGGCACAAGATATTGGCCCATCTTCACCATGGTTCCTTGAAGATTTTGCAGTAGATTTCTACTGGACTTCCCAAGGGTACTCTTGCGCAGTCATATCGGTGCAAGGGATGTACTATGGGTAAGTTTGTGAATACCACCTTTCATGAAAAGGAGAACTGTGCTTCGGTGATCCTTGAGAGAATTCACACAGACATGTGTGGACCTTTCTCGGTTGCTTCAAAAAAAAAACACAGATATTATGTTATTTTTGTTAATGAATATTCTCGTAGATGTTGGATCTTCTTCATGTAGAAGAAGAGTGAAACATTCTCAAATTTCTGTGAGTTTAAAGCATTGGTGGAGAAGGATTCAGGGAAGCAAGTGAAGGCTCTGTGGAGCGATAATGGTGGTGAATATATCTCGGGTGAATTCAAATACTTCTGTAGAAAAGAAGGAATTCAAAGATAAATCATAGTGCATCATAACCCACAGTAGAATGGGGTCATGAAGAGGAAGAAAAGAACAATCATGGGTGTTGCACTTGTGGGCAGAAGCATGCAACACTGTGGTTTATGTGCAAAATGGTTGTCCTCATAGAGTACTTTGCATGAGTACACCTGAAGAAGATTTTACTGGTAAGAAGCCTGATATTTCTCATTTGAAGATTTTTGGCTCATCTACTTACATTCATGTGACAAAGGATGCCAGGAAGAAGCTTGAGCTGACTGCAGAAGTTGGGATATTTGTGGGGTACACAGAAACACCCCATAATTATCATGTGTATTTTCCATATATTCAGATGACTGTGGTGCGACGGGATATAAAATTCAATGAGGTGAAAGCCATGAAGTTGTTGCTTAAGAGGGAGCTACACTTGCATGCAGAGGAGGAGCTACTTGTTCCCAAAGATGAGCCTCTAGATGTGGATCAGCCACAGAAGGATATTCATGGATGGAGGAGTCCACTCATGCAGAACCAAACATAAAAACAGGTAGAAAGTGTTCCATAGAAGCTGAGAGATTGAAGCTTGATGCAGCATAGAATGTAGGAGTCCCTACATCACAGCACAGACAAAGACAGTCACCTGACCGATTTACTAGATTCATGGCTCTTATGAGCAACTGTGTCATGAAAGAGGCATATTCTTTCGAAGAATCAGTGCAGGAGCCCACATGGGAAGATGCCATGGTGTAGGAGTATGAATCCATTGTCAGAAAAAGTGCTTGGGAGATTATTCCAAGGCTGGTGGATAAATCAGTTGTAGGATCAAGATTGATCTACAAGGTAAATCAAGCTGTTGATGGGAGCGTCTTGAAGTATAAGGCAAGATTTTTTTTCTGGGGCTTCTCACAGATCGAGGGGATTGATTATGAAGAAACCTTTGCACCTGTCGCACAATATTCTTCCATCAGGACCATCCTTGCTCTCTCAGCGCAGATGGGTTGGCACATTCATCAGATGGATGTGAAGATTGCGTTCCTTAATGGGATCATTGAGGAAGAAGTGTACATTTAGCAACCTGAAGGATTTGCAATCTTCAGTAGCGATTTTCATGTGTGCGGGCTCAAAAGAGCGATGTATGGGCTGAAACAAGCACCTTGTGCTTAGTACACTCAGATCGACAGCTACTTCACTAGACTTGGCTTCACCAAGAATGAGGTGGATGCAAACTTGTACCAAATTGTGGTGGAGGGTAAGATTTTACTCATTTTTATTTATGTTGATGATTTAATACTAATGGGTGATGAGTAGTTGATACACTCATACAAGGTAGATCTTGCAAAGGAGTTTGAGATGAAGGATTTGGGCCTCCTTCGTTATTTCCTTGGATTGGAAATATGGCAGCGGGAAGGTGAACTATTTGTGTCTCAAGGAAAGTATGCCTGAGAGATACTGGAGAAGTTTCACATGCAAGGCTACAAGCCTATCGACACCCCTCTTCGAGGAAATTGGAGGAAAGAGGATGCTACATCGGCAGATGTAGTGGATGCCACTATTTATCGACAGTTGGTGGGTTCACTCATGTATTTAGTTAATACAAGACTGGACATATGCTATGTGGTGAACCAACTCTCACAAGCGATGGTTAAACCTACCAAGATCTTTTAGAAGTCAGGCAAGCATGTCATGAGGTATATCAGGGGCACATCTGAGTATGGCTTATGGTACAGATATATGGATGAGGTTAAGTTGCATGGCTTCACAGATGTAGATTGGGCAGGCAGTCCAACGGACAAAAAGAGCCCATCAAGAGGGATTTTCAGTATCAGATCTACAGTATTTTCTTGGTACAGTAGGAAAAAAATATCCATGGCACTCAGTTTACCAGAAGCAGAATACATGGAAGCAAGTCAATCTGCATGTGAGTCTATCTAGATGAGGAAGATCCTGGTCGGTTTGATTGGTTCACATTTAGATCCTACAGTGATACATTGTGATAATAAGAGTTGCATTAAAATCTTGATTAATCCTGTGTTTCATGATAGATCTAAACATATTGATATCCAGTATCATCATATCAGAGATTGTGTGTAGTGGAAGATCATGTTGCTTCAGTACATTCCTACGGAAGATCAGGATGGAGATATTCTCACGAAGGCGCTCACTAGGAGAAAATTCAAATACCATAGAGGTAGGATCAGGGTGAAGGATAATACATATCTTGTTGAGAGGGAGTGTTAAGATTCAACAAGATGATGAAGCTTAGGGAAAATCTGTCACCTTCACTAAGTGGGCCCATAGGCTATTTTTAGGTGTAAGTCTATTTTTAGACTATGTCTATTTTTAGACATGGTGATCATATTTTAGAAGTTGCAGGATGCTATTTGTGGATGGTTGGTCAAGTTGGAAAAATATATGAAATTCTGTTTTTAGAATATTGGGTGAAGTCTATTTATAGATCGTCGATCTAAAAATAGATGCATGTCAATTATTATTAGCCCTTAATAATAATTAGACTCTAAATATCAACTTATTCTCTTGGAGCACTTTATTTTAGTATATAGATTTGGAAAATCAGTGGGCTGAAGGAATTATGCAATTCCTAGGGTTTACTGGTGGTTCGTGGATGGAGAAATCAGTTAGAACTGAAGTCGAAAATTTATGACAGAGTTGGAAGAGTAGTTCATGGAGTTGTTATTTAGTTTAACTCAGTTATTGGAGTTAAACTCAGTTGATCTAGTTGTATCTAGTCTAACTGAATGATACAATAGTGAGAGTGGAGTGAATTGATTATTAAATTAATTCACAAACAATAACTCACTAATCAACTAACAAATACAACAGTTAACTACAATGCATGTCAGTTCTAGTGGAGACCCAGTGGAGAGGTAGGTGAAAAGGTGAGATGGACTATCCGTTGTGACAATAGTGATGCATTGATTGCATCACACACACATTGGAGTTTCCAATTAGGATTGCACAATAAAGGTAAGGCCAATTTGAATTCATTCAGCGGTCTTCTTCAGCAGGGATTGTGCAGTGGAGGCAGGTTGTCAGGTGGCGAGAAATCAGTGCATGGATTTTCATATTTCTTCATGATAGTGTGTGACGATTGTATTGTACTGAGAGCTTGATGTACTAAGATTTGTATGAGATTGTTACATGATCTCCATGATAAATAATATATAATAGTTGGGGTTTTTAGCTTAATGCTTTCCTGTTAAATGATTGTGTCATGTGAGATTATTTTTATTGCTTCATGTGTTTGCAATTGAGTTTTTAAATTTTTGCAAAGATTAACAGTGGAAGGATTCTGTATTTAGAAAGAAGATCAATATTGTTAGATCAGGAGAATCTGGATATAAACATGCATGTGTTATATAATTTCTATAGAGCACAATTGGGTGAAATCAAGTTGAAGGTATAATGAAGGCCCCAACCTCAAACAAACCCATAGTGCTGACCCTCGACTCTATGTGGGCCCTGTAGGTCTAGTTGAGTGTGTGAATTATAGCGATTCGACAAGGATGACTACCCAACCTCCAACTTTCCTTTGTAAATGATAGTAGACCCACATTCAAATAAAAAAATATTTTAATTATAAATTTGGAGGGGAATGAGGTTGTCCTAAATAAGATGAAAAGAAAAGGCATTTCACATGAAAGGAGGTAGAGAGTGAAAATATTAAGGGATTCTAAGCAAAATAATTTCAACTAAGGATAATTGGGTTGACCACCTTACAGTATGTCAAAGTGGTATCAGAGCTATTGATCTCTACAAATCATGTATTTGTTAAGATAATTTGAGGATTTCTTAAGGATTGTGCTACTATTATGCTTCCTAGAAGAAGACACCAAGAAAAGAGTGGAATGGATGAGGACTTGAGATTGGAATTGAGGTGTATTTAGGAAATAATGGAGGCCATGGAGAACACCCAGAGGTGAGATCCTAATGTGGGAGATGTCAGTGAGGGTGAGGACATGAGTTATAAGGAAGAGGTGGAGGGAGCTTTAGTAAGGGAGCAACCAGATGAATAATTGATAAAGCTAGTTACCAAGGTCAGGTACAAACCAAATATGGAAGTGTTTTTGTATGATGGAAAATTGAATATGGAACAAATTCCAGATTGGATCAACACTCTAGACAAGTATTTTGATTATGAGGACATTGAGGAGGACTAGAAGCTCAAGTATGTTATGACTAGGTTAAGGGGAAATGCAAAATTATGGTGGGATGAATTTTAGGAAAATTGAAGAAGAAAATGGAAAGTAAAGATTAAAATATTGGATAGAATGAGGGCTAAATTCAAGAGCAAGTTTAGGCCCAAGTTTTTCCAGTTGAAATTATTCAGGTAGCTATAGAATTTGAGGCAAAAGTCCATGATAATGAAAGAATATACAGAGGAATTCTCTAGGATGGATATAAAAGTAGTCCACATCGAGGAAGGTGTGGAGAGGGTGGCTAGGTAAATAAATTATCTAACGTATGAAATCCAATATGAAATTGGGATATTTTATTTGAAGACCGTGGAGGTTTCTTATCAGGAAACACTAAGGGGAGAAGAAAATATGGATAGGAAATATATCCAATGGAATAGAGGAAGGATTCGAACTAGAGGGAAGGGATCTCCGAATATGGGTAGAGTTCAGACCCCAAGAGAGGAAGCATGGAGTCCATCTAGTCAATCTCCAAGAGGAGGAGAGTTAAGTGCAAAAATAATTTTCTCAAGAGGCAAAGGTAGAGAAAGAGAATTTAGATGCTAGATGTGTGGAAAGATAGGCCATATGTCATGTAACTATCCTGAAAATAAATCATACAGTCAAAGGGAAGTGCATGCTGAAAAAGCCAAGGATGAGGTATCAAAAAAAGAGGTAAAAGAGAGAATCTTGAGTTGGGTGAATCCTTAATGATGAAGATTATTTTAATGAAAGGTGGAAATGAGAAGGAAGGGCTAACAAAATGAATGATATTGTTCAAAATAGTCTGCAAATATAAAGGAAAGTGTTGTAAGGTGATCATTAATAGTGGCAACACTAATAATTTGGTGTCTATGGAGATGGTGGAAAAGTTAGGACTGATGAATATGGCACACACCACTATATATAAAGTGTCATGGTTGTAGAAGGGGAATTAGATCTTGGTAAATGGGCAGACCAAAGCAGAATTACATATTGGAAGCTACAAGGACAAAGTGTCGTGTGAAATCATGCCTATGGATGTTTGTCACATCTTGCTGGAGAGATCATGGCAATATGACAAGGAAGATATTCATGATGAAAGAAAGAAAACTTACTCTTTTGAGAAAGGAAACTATAGGAAGGTGGTGTTACCTAAGGAAGATAAAGGAGCCAAGGAGGAAACCAACTCAAGTTTATTAATGATGATTAGGATGGATCTATTGCATGAAATTAAGAAAGATGAAGAGCTACAATTTGCTATATTTGGTAAGCCTAAGACTTTTCTTGCACATACAAATTTAAATGAGTTTCCTGCAGAAATTAAGTCCTTGTTAGATGAGCTTTTTTATGTTATCATGGAAGAGCTACTGAATGTATTACCACATGTAAGGAGCATCAACCACCATATATATTTAATTCTAGGATCCTGTCTACCCAATAACGGAACTTATCGGATGACACCTAAATAAAATGAAAAATTTAGGAAACAAGTCTAGGAACTCTTAGACAAAGGATTAATTAGAGGAAGTTTGAGTCATTGTGTTGTGTCAACGTTGTTAAGCCCAATGAAAGATAGAGTTTGGATAATTTTCACCGAATCAGTTTCCATTAACAAGATAACCACCATGTATAGATTCCCTTTACCCCACATGGACGATATAATGGACTTTCGTAGTGGTGCATGTTGGAGCTGGGATCCCTGCGAAGTAAGGAGCGAAGAAAGACTCCATAGTTTGCAGAGAGAAGCATGCAACACAGAGTCTATTTAGACTCATAGGGGTTTGGGGTGGGTCAAAGCCCCTTAGTATGCAATGGGATGGGATATTTTGTGAACTTTGGACTCCACCCATGGCTTTGGACCATGGTATTGTAAAAGCCAAACCTATATAAGGAGTCTACATAGAAGTCATAGGAAGGAAAGTAGAAGTTGAATGATGCATTTAGATGTAAGATTAGTTTGAGTCAGAGTCATTTTTTGGGTTAGAGGAAAAGGCTCCTGCAACTGTGTGCACAGACCATTGCAGCTATGTGCGTAGGGTGGAAATTTGATGTATGAGAAGGATATTATTGTTAATTAAAGAACTATTGAGAAATATATGAGTTATATTAATGTGTTTTTCTTTTACTTGTTGTTTCTGAATATTTATGCTTGAAAAGGATTTGATCTATAACTGAGTAGTGTAGTCGTGTGTATGATTATTTACTTTTTTTAATACATGAATAAGTAAGATTGCACAGTCTGTGAGTAAGTTCAACATATGTGTTGAAAATCAGTACTATTACTGATAAAACTCGCCTGTGAAGCTCTATTAGGAAGAAAAATCCATAAATTCATAGTCTAGTGTCCCTTTGGCTACAAAAACCTAGTTCTAACATCCCCCTATATTTCCTCGAGTGAGACTTCAGTCTACGCAAGAATATCATTGCCAAAAGGGCCAATAATAGTGGGTTTTGTTCGACTACGTAGTCACTTTAAACCTAGGTATAGGTCCCTAATGAGCTCCATCATTAAGTATGATTCAAGGTGTTAATTTTCACCTTTTAGCCTTATTAATTATCTCTTTCTCACATTTAAATTATATTATGGTCTTATGTTTCTAGTGTAGATGGTGATTAAGACCTGCCATATTTCGAATGCCTAACATAAGTTAAATGCAGTATATGTTGGCCATATGATTCCTATGTCTTATTATGTTGTCCTTGATGGCAACTATCTGGTAATTTTGGAATATATGTCTTCAGTAGTAGCTCAGAATTCTATCAGAAGAAGTGGGTAATATCCAATAGAAGAAGTGACAGAAGAATTGATAATTTTCATATTGAAGATTATATACATGGGTTTGTTCAGGCCAAGCCACGTATACACACGGATAAGAACGATCCAAGTTGCATATGCCTTTTTGCACTCCAAAAGAAGATACCAGGGGCATTACCATGGTATTAGCCCATAGTATTGAGCGTTGTGTCATCTAGTTAACTTTGTCCAAGAATACCATTGGTTGTTGTGTGGTTTTGATTCATGGTATTGATAAAGGCTAAATATATATAAGGAGAAGAAGATCATAGTGACAAGGCATGCATATGTAAGGGCTATTACTAAATACTTCTCTCTGAAGTAGATTTGCATGGGATGAATTCTGTTTTATTGATAAAACTGAAGTTATGATGCACCCTTAGGTAAATTGATGGATCAAGATCTCTAGAATTAAAATGACTATACTATTGCATGATCCATTGAAGAGATGATTAGATCTATGATATGGTGTAAGATTGTTGAAGAAGAAATATGGGTAAGTTCTATGGATATGGTTCATTCTGCAAAGTTATATTTACAGATCTATACGCTAGTTCGTCTCAGTAAAAGCACGTATATACGCGAGTTTTCTTCAAAAAAGGCACGTATGGTAGTTAGGGTTTTATGAAGCATATTGCGGAGGTATTTCTGGTATTCCTACTATTTTTCTGTTGTCTATCAATGAAGTTTTCATGAAGATGTGGGTTGCTCAATTTTTGTATATGTTGCTAAGATGATCATGAACAAATCCGATCAATGAGTAAGAAAATATGTGTTATGGTGACTGATTGATCAAGGGTCTTGCAATTCTAAAAAGATATATGATTGAATAACTTAGATCTGAATCTGAGCCAGATCATTTTCTGAAAAATAGTGCTCATAGAGCTATACACAGGTTGGTGTGAAGGAAAGCATGTATACACGCGAGTTCAGTGAAGTGAAGTAGTGTATGCATTTTATGTTGATGAATGTTCATGGTTGAGTTTGTATCTACATATTTATTCTAAAATATGGGTTATTTCTGGGTTTTGGTTACAGTGATCTCACTATTCTAATTGGAGTATTGGGTAAATTTTATGGTTATTGATGTTTATGAAGAGTTATGTTGATGTTGTTTGATCCAGTATGAAAATTGATGAAATGTGGTCTGCAGTGGTTTTTAGGGTTGAAGCCTTCAGTATGGAAGTAGAAGCTTACTGCTAGTAGAAGTTTGTGTTCTAATAAGGGGGTTGAAGCTCCCTTCCAGTGGTGGTTGGTAAACAATATTAGGGGGTTGTAGCTCCCTTCCAGTAGTAGCTGGAAAATGAGAGAAGGTTGCAGCCTTCTATAGGTAGATACTTGCGTAGTGATATAAGTTTGCATCAGTACAATATTGTAAACAGTTTTCCATATAATAAATATTGAAGACAGAGATGACATCAACAGTGGTTTTCTCCCGAATTGGGTTTCCACCTTAAATATTTCTATTCATGTGTGTTGCAATTGTGTGATGATTTATACTACTGATTACTGCACATATTTACTAATTTTCTAACAGATTCATGACTAATAAACTAAGTTAAATATTGTTCCTAAAAGGTTTTGGTAATCTGTAAAATTATATCAGTATACGCTAGTTTCCTTTAGTATATGCACATGTATACGTGAGTTGGGATCATCAAAGCTGCGTATGTAATTCTGAAAAGAAAAAGTTGAAATATTTTCAGTAAGCTCTAAATATTGATTCAACCCCCCCTCTCTCAGTATTTTCCCAATAATTGGTATTAGAGAAGGTCCTTCTGAAGAAGCTTAATCGCTAGAAGGAAGATCAGTCAAGATGAGAAATCAAGATGGGACAACATCTATCAGGCCTCCTCTCTTCAATGGAAACAAATTAATCTTCTAGAAGACAAGGACAAGATCCTATCTTCAGTCTCTTGGAGAAGATATATGGGCTATAGTTGAAGGAGGTTATCATATCCAACTTCCGTTCCAAAAGATGCAACAACAAAAAATAACTATGAAACCAATGCAAAGGAAGTCAATGCACTATTGGGGAGTTTGACTGAATCAGAATTTGTCAAATTCATGCAGTTAAATACAATAAAGGAGATATGGCACAAAATCATTCTAAGCTATGAAGGTGATGCTAAGGTAAAAAGTGCTAAACTCCAAACTCTCAGAATTCAATATGAAAAACATATAATGCATAATGAAGAAAGCATTGCCAGTTTCTTTCTACATCTAAATGATATTGTAATCATATGAGAAATATGGGTGAAACTATATCTGACACTACTCTGGTAGAAAAGGTTTTAATATCTCTAACTCCCAAATTTGAGTCAAAAGTGCCTGCTATTAAATAGAAACAAGATCTACAAACTCTTACTGTTGTTAAACTTCATGGGATCCTGACTACTTGTGAAATGAGAAAAGGAGGTCCACCCGAAGTCAAGGAAGTTGTCTTCAGAGCTGCTGCAAAAGGAAAGGAGGAAGAAGAACAAGAAGGATCGGGATATGTTTCAGAAGAAGATGAGATAAACTTTGTAAAGAAGCTACAACCTGGTACTAGAAGGTTCATAGGTAAGCTTCCCTTTAAATGTTTTTCTTGTGGAAGAGTGGGTCATTATGCTGCTAAATTTCCCTATAAAGGTAGTCATGAAAAGCGGTAGGAATTGGCTAGAGGAAATAAGAAACAATTTTTCAATAGAAAAGGCTCTTATACTCATGAAGATAGTGAAGGTCTATCAAATAGTGAAGATGAAGAATCTGATCAAGATATTAGACTACTGATGGATTTTGAAAAAGACTCTAGGGATACTTTTATGGATGCTCTAGAAGAAAATGATTTTCTTGAAGAAATAGCTCATCTCAAAATATGTTTGGAAGAAAAAAAAATTTCCATAGTTACTCTAAAAATCAGCTCATGGAAAAGGAGAAGCACAATGAGAAATTAGAATCTGAAATAGTGAGTCTAAGAAAGGAAATTGAGAAAGTGAAAACTTTAAATCTTATATTTTCTAAAGGATCTGAAACCTTGGATGAAATTATGAAGGTATAACACTCTCCTCTTATAAAGACAGGTCTTGGATATATTGGAGAATCATCTCAGTCTTCAGCACCAAGCTATCTCAATGCTGCAAAAACTGGCCTACAACAGAACAATGAAACCACACAGATGAAGCATGGCCACTCTAATACAAGGAAGAACAATAATAGAAATATCAATTAGTAGGTAAATATAAATAGGAGGTTTCATGATCGCAGAAATTTCTTCTTTAATAGACAATGTTTCTCATGTCATAATTTTGGGCATAAGGCTACTCAATGTGTTGCATACAAAACCATCATGACGAGAGAAGAAAGAAAGAAAATAAATGATAATGGAATAAAGAAGAACAATTATAACAAATTTTCTCCTCTTCGAAATGAGATTGAATGTACTTATTGAAATAACTTTGGTGATGAAGAATCAGAATGCAGGAGAAAAATTTAGCCAAAAGAGCATATACCTTCAAATTCCAAGGTTTGGAAAAGGAAGGATCTACAGGTTGAGAGTTGTGGCATAGAATTGTTTGCAGAAGGGGGAAAAAATCAATGGTACATTGATAGTGGATGCTCAAAATACATGACAGGTGATAGAAGTAAACTCCTTTCATACAATGCTCTAGAGAAAGAAAAGAATGTTACCTTCGGAAATGATTCTCCTGTTGTCATTAAAGGAAAAGGTTTTGTTTTTTTTAAGAAAGAGTGAAATCTAACAATGTTATGTATGTGGATGGATTAAAGAATAACCTGTTGATTGTGAGTCAAATGTGTGATCAAGGAAATAAATTTGTCTTTAGTTCAAAATAATGTGTTGTACATGAAATTGACAGAGGAAAAACAATAATAAAAGGAACTATAACACCAAGCAATCTGTATGTATTGAAAGGTCGTCAAACACAATGCTACTTAAGAAAATATTCAGAAAATTGGTTATGGCACAGAATGTTGGCACATTTGAGCTTCTCTCAAATAAGCAAATCCAACAGGCTCAAAGCAGTTCATGATCTTCCCAACATCACTCCACCTGAAAGTACCATATGCAAATCATGCCAATTTGGTAAGAAAACTAGGGTGAAATTCAATGTTAAAGAGGGATCAGCAAGTAAGCCTCTTGAACTTATACATACCGATCTATGTGGTCTTGTAAGGAAAAATTCACCTCGTGGAGAACAATACTATATTTTATTTATTGATGACTTCTCTAGAATGTGTTGGATCGGTTTACTGAAACATAAAGATGAAGCATTTGGAAAATTAAGATTTTCAAAACTTTGGTTGAAAATGAATTAGATCTAAAAATCAAATTTCTTGGATCTGATCAAGGAGGATAATATATATCAGATGAATTATTTTACTTTTGTGAACATCATGGCATAAAAATATATTTTTATATAGCTGGAACCCCACAAAAAAATGGCGTGGTAGAAAGAATTAATAGAACAGGTCAACAAATGGCTCAAGCTATGCTTAATGAATCTGGAACTCCTGATACTTTTTGGGGAGAAGCAGTACATAAAAAGGTAAATATTCTGAACAAGGCTCATGTTAGGGTTAACAGTGATAAAACCCCCTATGAACTATGGTATGGAAATATTCCCACTGTAAAGCATTTTAGAGTTTTCAGAAGAAAATGTTTTATCAAGAACAATGATGAAAAACTTGGCAAGTTTGAACCAAGAGCAGACCAAGGAATATTTATTAGTTACTCTTCTAGAGGTAATGCATATAAATGTTACAACAAAATACTTCGGAATATTGTTTAATGTATTGATGTTGTAATTGATGAGTCTCTCTCAGCCCCCAAAAAGGAAATAAAAACAACAAATGAAGATGATGATGATAGATATCCTCCTGTATCAAATAGAAACAATATAGAAGGTGAACCCAATGAAGCATCAGAAGAAGATCTATCTGAAAAGGCTCCATCCAGGTATGTACAAAAGGATCATCCAGAATCTCAAATTTTGGGAGAAAAGGGATCAGGTGTCCAAACAAGAAGAACTATTGTAGGATCTCCTAGCTATCTGGCATTTCTATCCACTATTGAACCACAAAATGGCAATCAAGCTAGAAAATATGAATGTTGGATTCAAGCCATGAATGAAGAAATTGATCAGATTGAAAAGAATAATACTTGGGAAATGGTTCCAAGACCTCATGATAAAAATGTTATCGGAACAAGATGGATATTCAAAAACAAGTTAAATGAAAATGGAGATGTTATTATAAACAAAGCTAGACTTTATTGTAAAGGGTATGCTCAACAATAAGGAATAGAATTTGAAGAAACATTTTCTCCTGTAGCTATACTTGAATCCATAAGAATGTTTCTTGCCTTTTCAAGCTTTCAAAAATTCAAAGTTTATCAAATGGATGTTAAATC
This sequence comes from Pinus albicaulis, assembly GCA_034641835.2. NCBI lineage: Eukaryota > Viridiplantae > Streptophyta > Pinopsida > Pinales > Pinaceae > Pinus > Pinus albicaulis. The sequence continues at coordinate 163,082,308 of CM076583.1, read as the reverse complement.
TACTTTCTTCAATGGTTATCTAGAAGAATAATTTTATATAGAACAACCAAAAGGATTCATTTTGGGAAATGATGAAAATATTATTTTTAAACTTAAAAAAAACCTTTATATGGTCCCAAACAAGCTCCAAGGGCATGGTACTATCGTCTTGACAAATATCTTCATCAACAAAGTTTTTCAAAGGGATGTGCTGAGAGAAACTTATACACAAAAATTGAAAATGATAAACTATTGATTGTAGTTGTATATATTGATGACAACATTTTTGGGAGTAATGAAGAGTCCATGAGTCAGAAATTTGCTTCTGTTATGCAGCAATAATTTGAAATGTCTTTACTTGGGGAAATAACATTTTTTCTTGGATTACAAGTCCAACAAGCAACAGATGGCATATTCTTATCACAAGAAAAAAATCCCAAGAAAATTATGAAGAAACATGGTGTGGAAGACTGCAAGTCTGTGAGTATACCCATGGTAAGCGGATGTAACCTCAGTGCTCATGATGATTCTCCCACAGTACATCAACTTGAATATAGATCCATGATTGGAAGTTTGCTTTATCTAACTAGGACAAGACCAGACATCATGCATGCAGTTGGGATTGTTGGACGATTCCAAGCTAATCCAAAAGAGTCTCATCTTCAGGCTATAAAAATAATATTCAAATAAATACAAGGGACACAAGAATTTGGTCTATGGTATCCAAAGAATGTTGATCTCACTCTTCATGCTTACATAGATGCGGATTGGGCTAGAAATGTTGATGATCGAAAAAGCACTAGTGGTGGTGCATTCTATATGGGGCACCAATTAGTATCATGGGTCAGAAAGAAACAAAGATCTATTGCCTTATCTACAACAGAAGCAGAATATGTGGTTGTCGCATCATGTTGCACACAACTAATTTGGATGATGCAGACTTTACAAGACATTCAAATCGAATTTTCACCTCCCATATCCATTTTTTGTGATAATAAAAGTGCCATTAGTATCTCAAAGAATCCTGTTATGCATTCCAAGACCAAGCACATTCCTATCAAGTACCACTTCTTATGTGAACAAGTGCTTGAACAAAAGGTTAAATTGGAGTATGTTCCCTCCAAAGAACAAGTTGCTGATATATTCACTAAAACTCTTCCCAGGGAAGCATTTGAATATCTCATACAGAGTCTGGGAGTGGTCTCTGCCTCTCAGTTTAGGTTTGCTTAATTTCCTAAGGTTAATTTCGGTACATGGGTTTCATAAAGGAAAATTGCGTATAAATACGAGAATTTGTGCATAAAACCTCGTATGGCTTTTGATGACAGAAATTCTTCGGGTTAGCATTTAGAATAGTTGTGGTGTTGATGAGTAATCTCTGTTGTTGTTCCAGTATTCATCTTTCTGTATCATTCTCTGATATTTATCTCCTTAATGAAGATGCTTTGATGATTTGGTTGTTGAAGGTGTTCGGGATGCAAAAGCTTAGGGGGAGCACCTGCCTTGATTAGTTGTTGGGTTATGATCTCATGCTTCAGATTATTTGGTTTTGGTTATAAATAGTCATATCTGTAATTTGATGAAAAGGTCATGTTGAGACCTATGATGTGAAATTGTTATTTTTGGTCATGTAAGGACTTGTTCAAATTTGTAAACCCACTTGGTTGGGAAGTTGAGTCAAATATGTAATTCCATATGGTTGGATAATTGATATAAGTATGAGTCCTTGGTGATAGGAAAGGTCATACTTGGTTGAGTTATAGAGTAATGTAATTCATTGAAAATATCTCAGGATTTAGCATATACTCAGGGGGAGCATGGTGAAAATAGTGCCCTTTGCACTTGATGTCAAAGTGGGAGAGTATTTTGGGTATTTGATTAGGTATTTGAATGAATAATGGTTTTGTTGAGATGGTTTTCATAGCTATCATGGTTTCTGGTTGCCAGCAAGTCCAAAGGGGGAGATTGTTCGCCATATGATTCCTATGTCTTATTATGTTGTCCTTGATGGCAACTCTCTGGTAATTTTGGAATATATGTCTTCAGTAGTAGCTCAGAAGCCTATCAAAAGAAGTGGGTAATATCCAACAGAAGAAGTGATAGAAGAATTGATAATTTTCATATTGAAGATTATATACGCAAGTTTGTTCAGGCCAAGCCGCGTATACACATGGATAAGAATGATCCAAGTCGCGTATGCCTTTTTGTACTCCAAAATAAGATATGAAGGGGCATTACCATGGTATTTGCCCACAGTATTGAGCGTTGTGTTGTCTAGTTAACTTCGTCAAAGAATACCATCGAATGTTGTGTGGTTTTGACTCATGGTATTGATAAAGGCTAAATATATATAAGGAGAAGAAGATCATAGTGCAAAGGTGTGCATGTGTAAGGGCTATTACTAAATACTTCTCTCTAAAGTAGATATGCATGGGATGAATTTTGTTTTGTTGATAAAATTGAAGTTATGATGCACCCTTGGGTAAATTGATGGATCAAGATCTCTAGACTTAAAATGACTATACTATTTCATGATCCATTAAAGAGATGATTAGATCTATGATCTAGCGTAAGATTGCTGAAGAAGAAATCTAGGTAAGTTCTATGGAACTGGTTCATTCGACAAAATTTATATTTATAGATGTATACGCTAGTTTGTGTCACTAAAAACGCGTATATACGTGAGTTTACTTCAGAAAAGGTGCATATGGAATTTAGGGTTTTCTGAAGAATATTGCAGAGGTATTTTTGGTATTCCTACTATTATTCCGTTGTTTGTCAATGAAGTTTTCTTGAATATCTGGGTTGCTTAATTATTGTATATGCTTCTAAGATGATCATGAACAAATCTGATCAATGAGTAAGAAAATATGTGTTATGGTGACTGAATAATCAAGGGTCCTGCAATTCTAAAAACATATCTGATTGAATAAGTCAGATCTGAATCTGAGCCAGATAATTTTCTGAAAAATAGTGCTCAAAGAGATATACACAGGTTGTTGTGAAGGAAAGCGTGTATACACGTAGGTTCAGTGAAGTGAAGTAGTATGCATTTTATGTTGATGAATGCTCAGATTTGAGTTTGTATCTGCATATTTATTCTGAAGTCTGGTTTATTTCTGAGTTCTGGTTACATTGATCTCATTGTTCTGATTGAAGTATTGGGTAAAGTTTATGGTTATTGATGTTTATGAAGAGTTGTGTTGATGCTGTTTGATCCATTATGAAAATTGATGAAATGTGGTCTGCATTGGTTCTAAGTGTTGAAGCCTTTAGTATGGAAGTAGAAGCTTCCCGCTAGTAGAAGCTGGTGTTCTGATTGGGGGGTTGAAGCTCCCTTCCAGTAATGGCTGGTAAACAAGATTAGGGGGTTGTAGCTCCCTTCCAGTAGTAGCTGGAAAATGAGAGAAGTTTGCAGCCTTCTGCAGGTAGATACCTGCATACTGATATAAGTCTGCATTAGTACAATATTGTAAATAGTTTTCCATATAATAAATATTGAATATGGAGACGACAATGACAGTGGTTTTCTCCCGAATTGGATTTCCACCTTAAATATTGGTGTTCATGTGTGTTTCAATTGTGTGATGATTTACACTACTGATTACTGCACATATCTTGTTGGAACAGGGTCTCCTACAAGCTGCGAAACTGGCTCGATTTTGTATATATTTTTATCATAATTAGTCTAGCGTAGGGGTTTTGGGGTGGGTCAAAGCCCCGAAAGCATTGAAACGGGTCAAAGGGTAGACCTCGAGTTCGCAAACCACGGTTTGCGGACCATAGGAAGGATTAGGCTAGATGATTATAAATAGAAAGACATTTTGAATTGTAAGGGAAGAAGATGATGAGGTCTTGATGCGAATTGTGGATTAGTAGATCTGTTTGGGTTTTTGGGGAAAGGACTCCTACTGGCTATCTGCACGGAGGTCCCAAGTCCTGCTATGTGTGGACCCTACTGCTGTGTGCGCAGGTCAGGTTTGGGTATTGTAAGAAGGAGCAGAAGGATTAATGAGTGAGAAAGGTTGTTGCATAACTGAATTTATTTGTATTGTTGATGCAAATCTTTAATAGCTGTTGTGTTATGCATATTCTATGTTAAGCTGCGAAAGTACTATGTTAAGTGTTTCTTCTGCATCTGGGTATGTTCTGTTATGTTTTATGCAAAGAATAACTATAATTCTGCTCTACTGTTTTAGAAGTATATTATTTTTTTAGTACAGTAATTATAGTTGACCTTGTGCACGTGGATGTGAAGGAGCTCTATAGATCTGGCTTTGAGATAGGTGATCTGGTCATTATAAAGATGGACGCAGCTTTGCTTGACTAACCTATCCTCTCTTAGGGTGTGGAAACTTGGTCCCAACACCACCCATACTGCTTCAGGTGAGACTTTGACCTACGCAAGCAGGTCACTGCCGAAAGGGCCAGTAGTATAGGGGTTTGTTGGCAAACCTTAACCTCTGAACTTGGGTCAGGTTCCCTCAAGCCAACAAATGGTTCTGTTTCCGAGACCGGGAGAATTTTGAGAAGGGGATCAGGTAATGCCAAGAAAAGTATTGGAAGGATGAGAAGAAAAGCAGAGTGGGTGCAAAAGAAGGGGGTAGATCTATCTATAGCCCGATAGAAGGAACAGTTGTGCAAAGCCCGCCAACTACACTACCTTCAAGACCATGTAAGGGTAAAACCTCGTCCAAAACCCCACCAGAGGAATATATGGTGGCACACTTGAATTTACCCACCTTCAAAGGTGCGGGAGATGAGGACATGGACCGATTTTGGTTTGTTGCAGACTCGGTATGGACTGCGCAAGATGTGGCAAGTGATACTGTGAAGAGGGCGCAGTTATCCCTGGCCTTTGAAGGAAAAGCTCTGGACTGGTATATCTGATACATATCTCAAAATTGAAGCACATCTATTCAATATATTAAGGATGCTCTGAAACAACAATTCCGAAAGCCTAAGTCCTATTCGCAGATCATAGCAGACGTGAAAGGTTTCAAGCAAGGAATGACTGAGTCTGTATGGGAAGTTGATCAACGCCTAAAGAAAGCTATCATAGAAGGAGAATTTAAGTATGATGACAAACAACATATGGAGTGGTTCATCGCTATCCTGCTACCTCACCTACGCGTACCTATGGGTCACCATAATTTCAAATCACAGGACAAAGCTTTGGAAGCCACTATGAAACTAGACGCTACGCCCAAAGAAGATACTTTGTTAGGAGTACAACAATTTCAAGAGCAGCTCAGGGAAATTCACATGGAGATTCAGGATGTATGAAAGGAAAGAGGGAGGGAAGCTAGCACAGATCTATGGTGCATATGATGTTGATTATCAGGACATACGAGGATCTGTGCCCACTGCTGACAAACTACCTGCATATAGGAGGACCTAGTCCGATGTGCCCTGGATCAAGCGGAGGACCCAGCCCAGTACGACTAGGCCCAAGCGGACCTGCGTTATGGTGTGAGGATTTCTGCGTAGCAGGGATGCATGATACAAGCTGCTGCCCCCGTCTGGGCACATACGTCCCGGAGTGGAAGCAAAAATGGTGCCGATTTTGTCGGTCAGTAGGGCATGATGAGAAGAACTGTCGAACCTATGATTTAATGATAGATTGGGGGAACTTGTATAGTGTACAGTCAGACCTCGTGTCACCTAAAACCCCCGCAGGCATAAGAGGCTCCCCCTTAGGAAGCAGGGGAGGAGGCCGAGGTGGAAGTGCAGGTCGGGGCTAGGGGAAACTGATTTACTATAACTGTGGAGAGGCAGGGCACTTTCCGAGGGATTGTCCGAACCATACAAGACAGGCCTGCAAGTACTACAGACAGTTGGACCATACGTTGAAATATTGTTGAGTATTAATAGCAGAAATGTGGGAGAAGCAACTACCACCTACGCAGAATATGCAGAGGGTTAAGGCTGAGCTGTGAGATAAGGATCCGAGCGTAAATATTGTTACGCGCAGTGGATTGGCTACTAGAGGAACTAGGGAGAAGGTTGAAACTAAACCTCTGATCCACAAGGTAGCTAGCAAACAAGAAGGGCTGGACCTAGACAAAGAAAGAGAAACATTTATAACAGCTCACAAGGACTTTATCAGGACAGAGACACCTACATCCCTGCTCCCTGCAAACCTTAAGGCAGATGAGGAGGTCAAACCTTTCTTGCAGGCATGTATGAAGTTTTTGTGCAACCCAAAAGCTGTGAAGAACCTTAATGCATTAATATATAGCTGCCCAACATGCCCTACCATGTCCCCAGATATTAGGGATGTGCACAAACTATACAGATACAAGAAACGCACTGGGAGGGAGATGCGACTAATGGCACAGATCGACGATTACGAGATGGACCAGGTTATTTTGGATCTAGGATCAGATGCAAATTTATTACCTAAACAGACTTGGCAACGAATGGGTGAACCAAAATTGGAATGGTCTACTATCTAGCTACGCATGGCTAATCAACAATACCTTTAGGGAGGCTATCAGGGATTATGGTAGATATCGCAAGGGTCAAGGTCTGGGCTGAATTTGAAGTCATTCAGATCGTATAAGATGCAGACCCCTACCCTGCAGTATTAGGATTGGATTAGGCCATTGACATGGGCAATATCATTAACTTAAAAAAGAGAGGCATGGTGTTTGAAAATAATGGCACAAGGGTGATAGTACCATTAGACCCCGCGGAAGGTAAACGCTACACTGAACCAATACCTAAGGACGAGGATGTGGACCATATATATAAGTTAACTGCATGGGACGTGATGAACCCAACAGTGGATGAAGTACTTTTCTAGGAGGAGGATAATGAATGCTTCTCTGATTTTGATGAGGAGATAGAGAATTGGCAAAATTGGTTACATGATGTCTCTGCACTGCGTTGTCTTCAGGTCACAAAAGACTTGTGCTACATTTCCTCAAAGGTAAGGGACCTACCTTACTTTGACGTATTGGGTACTAAAATACCCACGTGGGAACTAAAGCAACCAGGAATAATCAACTACTACGGCCTAGCCCCAAAATAAGGACAGGTTGACCCACAAGCCACTTCCGACTCAGGGCCGTCCATGGGCACCAAACTGATTCGACCACAAAAAATTAGCATTAAAATGCACCCTCCACTGGATATAGGTACGGAAAGAAAATTTCTCATCTATCTAGTAGCCCCTACAACAAAAAAACAGCTACATTTAATCCTTGGCCACATAGGTTATCATAGGAGGTTCGTTCGGAAATATGCTCTGACTATAGCCCCTCTTAAAACCTTACTTACACGAAAGGTAAGGTTCTCTTGGGATAAAGAATGTCAGGAAACTTTGTCTTTGGTCATAAGTTATCTAGGAAGCAAGCCTGTGTTGGGGGATGATACGCAGAAGATGTAGATGATTGACCCTAGCGTAGCAGATAGGCCAAGCACACAAGGGATGCAAAAACTAGTTGTTGGAACAGTGACAATTGGTAAAAAGAAAAAGTTACCATTAAAAGGAGCAGCCTATGGGAATTTAATGAAGTGAATTTTGGGGATTTTTTACTGTTTCCTGGGGGATACATATCTGATAAAGTTTACTTTATCGTTGCACGATTGTGGGTATTATAAAAGGAGAAGGATAGTTCAGCCAGAGGTTCCATCTCACTTTCATAGCTTGCACTCATCATTATTCTCTCGGAAAAACTTGAGCAATCAGATTTCCCATATCTTCACTATCCCTCTCATGTCTGATCAACCTGATCCATATGATAGTAGTCACCCAGGGCTGGGATTCATTTTTCGCGCAAGGATGATGGCCACTAACCTTATCGAACCTTCGGCCCCAACAGGACCTGACGTTGAGGAAATAATGGAAGTTGAGTCTGAATTGGAAGAATTTCCCTCTACGCCAGTCACAAGGAAAGGGAAAGAGAAAGCACAAGGCTTAGAAAAAGCCTTGAAAGCTGCGAGATGAGCTACTGAGAAGCCTAGGACTTCTCCAAGGCATGCTAGGTCCCCACCGACATCACCTCTAGATCAAGATGCGCAGGAAGGTGCTCCGCCTGCCAATCTGATCAATTGGTTACCTCCCTTTGTTCACCCATGTAGACCATCCACACGAACACCAAGTAACTTGGATGGCTTGGTCACCTATTTGTGAACCCCCTAACCCTGGGAGAAGTCCCTATCCTCAGTGATCCTTGTGGAAGACTCCATGAGGTCAATTTTGATGATCACAACTTGGTGGACTCTGAAACCCTCCCTGAGTTGGCCCCCGTGTTGTACTTCGATACGATCTGTGCAAATGACGAAGTCACGGTGGTTCCTCAACACTGGTTATGTGGCTTGGTTGGGTCTGGACTCTTGAATCTGCTCCGGATGCCCCATTTTGGCCATTACAACGTCACATATTGGTTGGCTCGGCAGTTTCTTGCCTTAATTCACGATGGCTGCTTATGGATTCGGGACAGAGTCTCTATTGATGCTGCGTTGATCCATAAGATTACAGGCCTTCCTATGTAAGAGCTGCACCCTCTGGAGAAGGTGGGCAAAAAGTAAAAATCAAATATCACTAAGTTTGTGCGGAAGACCAAGAAGGTGAGTTGAAATAAGCGAGGCTTTGTGATCCGGACTATCAATGATCCTGCTACATAGATTGGTACTAGGCTCTTAGCCTACAAGCTAATGAGGAAGTGCCAGGCTGCGACTGTCCCTGCCTATGTTATTCAATTAGCTAGCCGGTGTGTGAAGGAAGTCTCCTTCAATTGAACTCAATATTTATGCGATGAATTTTTGGCTAATGTCCGCAAATCTTAGGAGCAGGGGACGTCCTTATGCTATTCATGGTTATTACTCCTTATAGCGTTGGTCGCCTGGGACACCCCTGAGGAGTCGGTCCTCCCTGAGCTCCCTCCGGGGATGTGTAAAGGAGCTCAATATGCTCATTTATGGGACTATAAGGATGTGCATCACGTCAAGGATAAAAAAATTTATAGGTCCTTTTCCAGAGCAGCGTGGCAGCAGCCATAAATTCTTGACCCCAGCTGTCCCTGATGGTATATGAAAAATACAAAAGTGTTACAGCATTCCAAGTTACCATGCACCATATTCAGATCGACAGCCTCAAAAATAAGACATGGATGACACTTCAGTATATGGTAGCATATGAAGAAATTGACCTGATGATCACGATATGGCCCCCTGCCTAGAAAATAGGCTTCACATCCACCCGTGGGGAGCCCACGGAGCCTAGCTAGAAGGGCTCAAATGTAGCCATAGAAAAAGATACACAACCACCATAACCATCACCGAAGACGCTGCGGCCGAGACCCTGGTAGGTTATGACAAGGATACTGTTGAGTCCCAAACTTGCATCTTTCTTATACACCTTTCTAGACCTTTTCCATTCACCTAGACCTTCTAAGTCATCAATATCATTGCATATTATTATAAAAGAGAATTTAAAGTGGTTTTTAACTATGTTTTGTGTCTGCTGTTTGAATTAGATTTTTGCTCAATAAGCTGCCGAATCTTGTCACTTTTCGCAGCTGCTGCAACTTTCGGCAGCCATTTTGTTAAAGTCTATATTGCAGGTGTCTTCAGGAAAATTGAGCCACATGGGCAAGTTAGAAATGACATGGACATGGATCGAGTCCTATTGGCTCAGTCAAATTCACCTAAGAAGGCTGTGGTCAAAGGTAGCCAAGTGGTGGTCAACTGAAGAGTCCCACGGTGACAGAACTCTGTTTTTCATCACGTGAAGACTTGCGTGGCCATTTCTAAATCACGGGAGACATATCAACACCTGTAAACGGCTCCATAAGCCGAATCCAACAGCCACTTTCCATATGTTTAATCTTCATGGCAGCCATGATGCTCGATTTCTGGACGTGGTTGTTCACGTGTCTTCTATCAGCGCAGAATTTAGGGAATTAGTTATATCACCCTCTGTTATAAATAATGAATTCTCATACGCATAATAGTTAGCTCTGTAATGTAATTGTGTTGCCACTGTGCTGTGACATTATTTCTCTGTTATGACCGCATTTTGAATATATAAGAAGACTATGTTCATAAGCACAATTCGTGTTTGATAGCTGCTTCCCGAGGATTGTGCAGAGGGCCCCTGCACACGCCGAGGTTTTGTGTATTACTGTATAGTTTCATGCTTCATTTCCTTACGTTCATTGTGCCATAGTCATTCACGTGTATATATATTACATCTTTCATGGTATTTATGTTTCATCTTTGTCCATAATCTTTCATGCTTTACGTTTTACTTCTGTCCATAATATTTCATGCTTTATATTGTTGTTAACTGATCAGTGTTTTTGTTCTAGATTACAATAGGCAGCCCGGGCATTTGCACATCATTTTATAATGACTAATGACATGGAATCAATCTTGTCCTTCTGCTGATTTCTTTTTCTTAGTTTTTAATTCCAGCACTATTTTATTCATTTCAGTTTTGTACATTTGCTTTACTAATTAGATTAGATATTAAACTGCTCATGTCATTATCAGTTACCTCCGAAAGCCATAGCGAAACTAATGGTGAGGGATTGAAGTATGAGTGTGTAATTTGATATTAGTTTATTTTTCTGCAAATTAGATATCAGATTGCTCAAGTTGTTTATGATTACCTCCGAAAGCCATAGCGAGACTAATGGTGAGGGGTCAGAATATGAGTTGATGTAATTTGATTTTAGTTTTACTTTACTTGCAATCTTTTCTTTGAGTACAATTTCTTTTGTGTTTAGACAGCAGCAAGGGTAATGGTTTTCATGATCAATAGTTCACTGTTTGTTTAACTAGAATAGTGGCACATTTTCATTTTCTTTTAGGAATTAATTTTGTCATTGCATATTTTAAAATCCTTTTTAAGTTTGAAGTTTGGGAAATCATTATAAAGGACATCATTGCCTTGAAAATTTATATCCATACTTGTCTTTTAGAATTTCCATCTCACATTAGGAAACCAACCAAGATAAAAAGAAAAAAACCAAAAATGACAAAAAGTAAGAGATAGGTTATCTTGCACATATAGTGTGCCACACTTCGTCAGCTTATGAATCCTGGATTGACAAATTAATGTAGCAATTTAGGACACACTAAATTTACCAAACAGATACCACCCCCCCCCATGGTACGAAGTGGTCAGGTGAGCCTGCACCAGGGCCCCGAAAGAAACAGTGTGCCCACCGCGAGAAATATGATGCGATGGTCACACTAACTGACAGTGACCTCGAGCAAATCACGGACGTAGTTACGATGGCTACAAAATATAAGTGGGCAGCCATAGAAGAACAACAAAAGGTTGTGATTGACACCATCCAGGCTGAGCTCTGTGTCCTTCATTTAAAAACAGATGCGCTGCAGACCAACGTCAGCCAGGCATGGACTCCTTCAGTAACTAGAAGTATAGCACTAGCTACAAAAGAAAGTTGTCTTTATTCTATACCTAGCGCTTCCCTGATAGGAACTCAGATCCAAGCAGTAACAGGGATCCAACTGGACTTGGCTAAGCTGCCCCACGAAGCCTTACAAGGCCTCCAAAATGCTGTATTCCAGGAGATTAACCATCGTGACGAGAAAATACACCAATATCTTGGTACGGCTAGGTAGACCATCATGCAGCAGGTCGCAGACTTTCTCCTCATCGTTTCACAGCAAGCGGAGCTCGAAACAGTGATCCACCAGCTCTGCACGAAGGTTACAGACGAGATCCTGGCCATAGCCACGCCTCGGGCTAAAGGGGAAAAATTGGTTGTAGCATTGAAAGAATCTAGGATGGAAATGCACGTCGTCAAGACGCAGCTGGAGCAGAAAATCACCGACTTACAGGACAAATTACAGCCCGAAATGCTTTCGGAAGTACGAGCCCAGTGCGCTGCACTAGTAACTGAAGCAACGAATGTTATTTCGGGGCATATTTCTCAAGGCGCCCAATTGCTAGAGTCAACCATGCAACTCTAGACTAATGTCTCGCATGATCTAGTCCTCCCTGAAATCAATCAGGACTTACTAAAGAAGGAAGAAGCTTTCGAGCAGGTCGAAGCTATGCTGCCCACCTTAGTGCCTGCACACTGCTTGGCATGTTTGAAGACTAGCAATGATCTCCAGGACGAGATTGAGGAACTCTGGCACAAAAATCACGTCATTGCGGAATGTCTAAGGCCTTGGGCTACCACATCCCTCCAGATTTCGCAGGATGTAGATGGTGCGATCAAGCGACTAACTCAGACACTAAAGAGTGTCACCGTGGCAGCTGAAGGACCAACCTCCCAGAAACTTGTCGACATTGCACAAATTGCTACTACTCAGAGTCAAGAACTGTTACCTTCGCTGATCGCAACCATAAATTCCCTACGTATGTAGGTAGATACCAGACTACCACAGTGACTCGGGATGAGTCACAAGATTGTGTTGGGGGACTGTTGGAACAGGGTCTCTTACAAGCTACGAAATTGGCCCGATTTTGTATATTTTTTAGTATAATTAGTCTAGCGCAGGGGTTTTGGGGTGGGTCAAAACCTCAAAAGAATTGTAACGGGTTAAAGGGTAGACCTTGAGTCTGCAAACCACGGTTTGCGGACCATAGGAAGGATTAGGTTAGATGATTATAAATAGAAAGACATTTTGAATTGTAAGGGAAGAAGATGATGAGGTATTGATGAAAATTGTGGCTTAGTAGATCTGTTTGGGTTTTCGGGGAAAAGACTCCTCCTAGCTATGTGCGCAGAGATCCCAAGTCCTGCTGTGTGCAGACCCTGCTACTGTTTGCGCAGGTTGGGTTTATGTATTGTAAGAAGGAATTGAAGGATTAATGAATGAGAAAGGTTGTTGTGTAACTGAATATATTTGTACTATTGATGCGAATATTTGATAGCTACTGTGTTATGCATATTCAGTGTTAAGCTGCGAAAGTACTGTGTTAAGTGTTTCTTCTGCATTTGGCTCTGTTCTATTATGTTTTATGCAAAGAATAACTATAATGTTGCTCTACTGTTTTAGAAGTATATGATTTGTTGAGTACAGTAAGTATAGTTGACCTTGCACATGTGGATGCGAAGGAGCTCTATACATCTAGCTCTCAGATAGGCGATCTGGTCATTATAAAGCCGGACGCAGCTTTTCTTAACTTACCTATCCTCTCTCAGGGTGCGGAAACCTGGTTCCAGCACCACCCATACTGCTTCAGGTGAGACTTTGACCTACGCAGGCAGGTTATTGCCAAAAGGGCCAGTAGTATAGGGGTTTGTTGGCAAACCTTAACCTCTGAACCTAGGTCAAGACCCCTCGAGCCAACATATTTACTGATTGTCTAACAGATGCACGACTTGTAAACTAAGTTGAAGATTTTTCTTGAAAGGTTTTTCTAATCTGTAAAATTATATCAGTATACGCTAGTTTCCTTTAGTATATGCGTGTGTATACACGAGTTGGGCTCATGAAAGCCATGTATGGAATTATGAAAAGAAAAAGTTGAAATATTTTCAGTAATCTCTAAATACTAATTCACCCCCCGCCCCCCCCCCCCCCCCCCCCCTCTCAATATTTTTCCCAATAGTATAATCACGAAGATATTGCAATTTTGATGAATATTTTAAAATTAAAGCTCAGAGTAGACAACAAGGAGATATTCTAGGGTGATTTCCCACCTCCTTAAATCTGAAAGGTAGCCAAGGGATCCTCGATATTCCCTCCAATGGCTCGAAATTAAAGGAAACCAAGCAAGTTGGAGATCAAGTGCACCAAAGCTCCACTTCTCTTGTAGTCAAAGTGAGCACATCACCTACCTTTTAGGGAGATGTTGACAGCTACCCTCTAAGTTAAATAGGTCTGAGAAAGAGCTCATTAGGCTTTTAACTTTGAAGGAAGCTAATAGAATCTTAGCTCTTGTAATAGGTTTTTATACTTTTATGATTATGTAATGACATTGTTTTTTGCAATAAGATGAGTAATTAGGTTGTCTTTCACTGAGTTAGCTTCAGAGGTATAGGCTTGTGGGTTTGATGTGAAATTGATTACTAGTTAATTTTGTGCTAATATCCATTTGAGAATTAACATGAAATTTATTTTCTTTTCTCATCATACAAGGGTTTATACATGTGCTTATTATTGACAATTCATTAAACTTGATGAGATTAAGTGTATTTTATGAACTTAAAAGAATGGAAACTCAATGTTGAATAGAAGCATAATAAAACACAATAAGAAAAAATAATAGAGACAAATACAAAAGTTTTTGATGAAGGAGTTCACCCCTCCTGGGCTACATCTCCTTGGTCCAGCTTCATGGTGTTGGCCTTTATATTAGCTTAAATTTTTAAAAAGTGTTTTTTACAGTATCCTGTTGCCTCTGCAACCTGCTCCAATGGCTCCAAAACATCAAAATATACCAATATGACTCTTCCTAAGCCAAAATTTATCAAAAATTTCCTCAGTTATGAAAAAACCAAATTTTCTTAGTTTTTCTCCCCTAAATCTGGAAGTCCACCAGTTAACTCCACTAAAAGTGGAGCTGCCCCGCATTTGGTGGGTCCGCTAAACCTTCCGCTAAGTTAAGCACGACATTAATTAAAGATAAGAATGAGTTTAAGTGAGGTTAATGGGTACGTTTAGCGCTAACCGACAGTTAGCACAAATGATGGATTATCGTGGGTTAACCACATATTAACATAATTAATCTCCTCTTAATCACATTTAAAACTCTGCCGGATTTTTGTCTTAGCCGTTATTCATAGCATGCGGACATGTGGGAGGGGAGTGTTCTCCTTCAGATCCCCAAATATGGCACCTAAACTCTTCAAATGGTGGTGATATCCTATGTATAACAAGGATCAAGCGGATGGTGTGGCGGTAAGGCAGTGGTGCTGTAGGTGGGTGGTCATGGGTTCGACCCTGACCCCACCATAAAATTTTGTTGAACGTCATATGGTTCGAACCATAGGTCTTGACCTTGGTTTAAAAATATGTGTTGATATATACACACACACACACACACACACACACATATATATATATATATGTTGCACTGGTTTGGTTCAAAATTTTAGAATAAGTTTTGTAATAATATATGCGCCCCCCATGCTATGGTTTCAACCTTATAATAAACATATATATGTGCCATTTTACCTTTCATAAAAACTTAATACACCTTCCAGCCTTGCCATGGGGGGGGGGGGGGGGGGCATGTGGCAACCTCTGACTGCACCACGTGGGCCTTCCCCATTGGCCTAAAATTCACCATTAAAAACATAATAATCCCCATAGAATAATTCAAAACTTAGGATTAGGAGAAGAATTCAACTTCCTCAAGAAAAATTGGTGAATCTAGTGATGACACTTGTCATAGTGTTACTTGCTAAAAACTAGAGAATATTCCTTGAATATTCCTGAGGTGCTGACTAGATTGCCAAGTTATCAGTCTGTCGCTATTCTGCCCAATTTTTACCAATTTGGGAAAACAAAAAACATACCATAA
Organism: Pinus albicaulis; assembly: GCA_034641835.2. NCBI lineage: Eukaryota > Viridiplantae > Streptophyta > Pinopsida > Pinales > Pinaceae > Pinus > Pinus albicaulis. The sequence continues at coordinate 163,066,863 of CM076583.1, read as the reverse complement.
CTTAATCATATGAACTCGTATTTTTATGAAACAAGTTGCGTTCGAATCCTGCTGATGAGCTCTATCTGGTCATTCAAGTCTGAATAATTTCTGAGCACTTTCAATTTTTAGCTAAATACTGATCCTCTGATCAGGGTTATGGCCCAATCCATTGGCCTTAGTCTCTCTTTTGTATCCATGCTTATTTTTATGTCTTGTAGCTAGTTTTTTTTATGATTTTTAGCTACTTTTCTTTCATTTCAATTCATTTTTTTTTATTTTTCTTCCATTTGTATTTTGCTATAGTGAAGCTTGCATAAATGAATGGTAGAATAACTGATAAACTCAGAAATATGTGTGTCAAGCCTCCCTCTCTCATCTCTTTCATTGGAGCTTGAGGAGGGCATACCTTCTCCACAAGACACATTTTTTTTTTTTTTATGATTTCTTAGAAAGAGTAGTTAGGTTTCTATAGTTTCATGAACATGTCTAGAATGTTGAATTTGATTTCTGTTTGAATGTTAAAGTAGGTTTTATTTCCAAATTCAACTCATCTTTTCCATTTACTTCATCATGAATTTATCAATGTTTGTTGCATGAACAAGTATTTTTATTTTAGGTTCAAATAACATAGAAAAGGATGACTTCACAAACACCCTTAGCTTCATTTCTGACCCATCATCAACCTTCTTTCCATCAAATCGCCATCAGCTATGTTTTCAGATTTTTCATCTTCACACCATGAGCGAACCCTAGAAGTGAAAGATGAGCTTCTAAGGATATTATGAGCTTTTCCAAGGGGTTTTCCACATTCCACTCATCCAAACACACCTTCACTCCACCTACCCTATGTTTTTCTCCACCTTTTTTGGCCTCAGATTTCCCTCTGACTGTTTCCTATAGCAATTCAGGACTTTCTTGTAGCACTGCAGGAAACATGTAGCAGCACTTGAAGCAGCACCAGTGGACGTCTCCTTAAGCCCATAAACCATCATCTACCTCATATAGACTTTCCAAAACCACCTAGACACCTTCAACCTTGTACCCATGAGTTTAAACCCTTCTGATATCACCTTAGTGCTTTATCCTCCTAGCTGCAAAATAGTGTATTTACAAGCATAGTTAGGTCATGATTAGATGCATGAGTAAAATCATGATAGTTAAAACATGATGTAGATAGAGTGTGTTTATCCATTTGGCCCAACAATGTTTGATTAGGTTAGTCTTCTTTATGCAATTTCAATTCAGCAATTCACTTCATGAAAGATGCCTAGTTTGCTTCCATTTCTTGCCATAACTTAATTTGTAGATTTATTTCATTGTAGAGTAGATAGATGTACTTTATTGTTGTAGAATAGTTCTTTCATTGTTAATAGAGTAACAAATTTGAATGATTTTTAGCCCTAGGTCTAAATTCAGAAGTGTGACAGACTTCATTCAGAAACCCTAGAAATAACACCCTTTCGAAGGACTCGAAAGAGGATGACATGAGTAGAATGCATCTGTTATGTATATAGCACTGTCACCTCCAAGTTTGTACAAACCCTGGGTTGATAAAGTAAATTAGAGTAGCCTCTAGGATTTAAATCATTCCTGGTGAAATACCAACACTGACCACTTTTTGGCACCATTGTCAGGAAGGTGTCTAGTAAATTCTTTGATTTTGTTTTAACACTCTTTTCTACTTTAATTTTACACGTTGTTTCAAAAATAGTGAAAAATACAAAAAAATATGATTTTCATGGCTCGTAGGAGTAGGGATACTCAAGGGAATTTTTTTACCAAAAACCCCCACATCACCACATAATCACCCTTCACTCTTCTTCAGTGATTGTGAGGTTGTACACACCATAGGTGAGCCTTTTGAAAAAATTGAAGAACTTATTGCGGAATAAGAAGAACTTGTTTCAGCAGAGGAACCTACGTCACCTATTCAGGCCACGTCTGAAACTGAAGCCCAGGGAGTCTTTATCATTAGAGAGGCATATGGGGAGTTATAATGAAAAACATCAGCCCCTCAACCCTTCAACATTTCCATGGATTTACCTATGAAGAACTTGACACATTCATGTTTGAGTTTTTTGTTGTTTGTAGGACCTATGAATATGCCTCAAATGATCAAAAGTTGAATCTATTCCCATATACCCTTAAGGATTCAACCTTGTTCCAGTTCATGGGTATACCTGGGAACAACATCACTACCTAGGGACATATGCAAGAGGCCTTCACCAACAAGTATAGGAACTACTACAGGTCCAAGTAAACTAAAGAGGAAATATTCAATATGACTCTAGGGCCTGATGAATCCCTAGAGGACTATGAAGAGAGATTCCAGTTAACCTATAAAAGAGTCAACTGCACCTTTCATCCCAGATCACTTCAACTAGGAATTCTCCCAGGGATCAAGTAGGTGGCGATAGAAGCCCTCAATATGTTATTAGAAGGAGATATATAATAGCTTCCTTATGAGACAATCAACATTGTCTTCAGTAACCATTCTAGGGAAGCTAGGAAGAAAGGTAGAGCTAGCCAAAGTATGACCAAGATCCCTTCCTCTTCCACCTCCATCAAGCATGATATTGGAAATATGTTGGAGGAATTCAAGAGTGACATTTTGCACACCTTTGCCTTGCAAATGGACACAATTCATATCAAGAGGAAGACAGAGGAAGTAGAAAGAGCATTGGCTATATTTTACCCTAGATGTACTAAAAAACACCCTAGAAATGAATGTCCATTAAATTTCATAGAGGTTTTCTTAGTCTCTAAGGAGAATCATGCCAAAAAAAAGTGTCCCTCCTTACCTGGACTCAAAGTTGTATATCAAGGTGGGGAAGTAGGACCAGATCAACTCAGTTTCATCAACTAGAGAAGGCCTCAAGGCCCTCGGTCATATCAACAGGGTATGCAAGGTGAACCTTATTCCTACTATCACAAGAATCAGAATGCATCTATGAAATCTTGGTACACCCCCACTCCTCCATCCTGGCCTACACCTCCTACATGGCCTTACAACCCTCCATATCATCCTCAACCTGTGAACCAACCATTTCAGCAGTATGTTCCTCAACAACCTTAGTGGAACAACCCATCCCAAGGGTGGAGGCCTCAACATAATCAACCACCTGTTCTAATGCCTCCACCCCAACCTCAACCTTATCTTACTCATGCCTGCACAGCCCAATCTGAACTCGAACAATAGACAGGCACAAAAATTTTACAGTGGAGAGACATCCTATCCAGCTTATGTTGTGGATATACAGGAGATTAGTCTCAGGTCAGGGAGAGTATTCCCAGACAACCACCCTCCATCTCCACCTATGGAGGTTGAGGAGGAAAATGAATAAAGTAAGACTCAGATCCAACAACCTCATTTTCCTTAGCGTTTGATCCAATTTAGTTAGCACACCCGAGATGAGACCTAACTTCTGGGAGAACTAAAAAATTTGTGTGTAAAATAAGCCCTTCTCCGGGCCATTAAGGATGTCCCTATTTACAATGGTCTCATCAATGAAAAGTGCTTCAAGAAACCTGGGAGAAGGAATAAAGATACCCCCACCATCAATGTAGTATGAAAAATTTCCGACTTAATGTTGGGAAGGGTCATCTTCCCAAAGTACTTGGACCGTGGTAGTCCAGTTGTAAATGTGCACATAGATGGTGTCATAGTCCCCAATACTTTGATTGATCTCAGGGCCGCCTCCAAGGAAACTATGCTTAAACTCAACCTCCAAGGGACTTTGAGGAAAACCACAACGGTTCTGCAACTTGCAGATCGGTCCACAGTAACTCCGAAAATAATTGCTTAGGATTTTATGGTTTCAATTGACTCTTGGGGGTATCCTAGAGATTTCCTGGTTCTCCAGCCAAAATTTTTTTTTAATGGATATCCTCTCATTCTAGGGAGACATTGGTTAGCCACTATCGATGCTTATATCAGTTGTCGGGCCGGAAACATGACTATTTAGAACGGGCCATTTTCCAAACAATTGGTATTATATCCTCCATCCCATCCTTCCATTTACCATGACCTACCTACATGGTTGGAGGATGAAGGAGAAGATAAAGTATACAACACTACACCCTACCCAATTTGTACTATAGATGTTGTTCTTAGAGGGAGCATCTTGATGAAGATGAACTCATCGACCAAGTCATTCAGAACTAGTCACCCACTGAAAGCCCGCTTGAAAATATAGTCAAAGAATCTAAAATCCACCCTTGGATGGAACTGTACTCAATTTATTCAACCTCTGAAACCAGCAAGGCTGTGTAATTTGGCCCATCCAAATCTCTGAAATTAACACAAACCTATAAGATACAGAATAAGAGAAGCTATGATAGCTTTTAAGAGAAAACATAGATGCATTTTCTTGGGACTACAAGGACATGAAAGGGATGAATTCCTCAGTGTGTAGACATCATATTTACCTTAAATAAGGATGCAAGCCTGTGCGCTAGCCCCAAAGGCGGATGAACCTATATCTAAATGGCATGATCAAGGAAGGATTGCAGAAATTGTTGGATGTAGGTTTCTTTTATCCTATATCAGACAATGAATGGGTATCACCTCTTGTCCTAGTCCCGAAAAATAATGGAAAATGGTGAATATGTGTTGATTATTGGGAACTTGACAAAGAAACCAAGAAGAACCATTTCCCTTTGCCCTTTATAGATCAATTCATGGATGGCCTTGTATGAAAGAAGTTAATTTCTTTCTTAGATGGGTTAAGTGGGTATAACCAAATCCAAATTATCCATTAAGACCAAGAAAAGAATAATTTCACATGTCCTTGGGGTACCTTTGCTTACAGAGTCCTACCCTTTGGTTTGTGCAATACCCCTGCTACCTTCCAAAGAGTGGTCTCAAGAATTTTCTCTCAGCTAGTCCATGACTTGGTGCCATAGGGTAATATGCTTGGGTGGTGGTTATTGAATATCCCTCTCAGGGCTTTCCGGTGCCCAAGGCAGACAGTTAGATTAGCTGTAAATTTCACAGAGATGTTACACACATGTTCATGCTAATATCTATAATCAACAAAGTAAGATGGAGAGATTACCTCTTTATCGATAGCAGATCCTATGGAGAACAATAAGTGGCAAAATAGAGATCCTTCTTCACTGACTCCAACTACATATCCTGAAATCAATAAAAGCACCCGTGTAATCCCTACAACAGTATAGTTTATTATTGATTAAACTAGAATATAAGAAACATGAAGCAATACAATTCTAAGCCATTCATATCATGCTACATAGACGATTGAAAAAAAATTGTGACACTGATGCATCGAATGGACAAAAAAATATAGTTCTATTGATTTGTAAAAAGGAGGATTACAACCATCGGTTGCACCAAGCCCTCCTCAGTTTCCCAATTCCTCTCCCTCTTTCTCTATTTCTGAGTGTGATGATGCTCAAGGCAGAAAGCTCTCAATGAACTTCGCCGATCTTTAACCCTCACACTACAAAAATGAAATTCTACTCTACATATATTCAATCCTTCGACCTTAGCCCAAGAGCCCACAACTCCATTTTATAGAAGATGAAGAGGGAAAATATTGCCAACTTATTCAACCATTTTGTAATGGGAAAGATGGAGATGTTTCCATGTTCTTCCATGCTTTTACCTTCTTTAGGAGTCTAGTTGTATTTGGCAAGGCCTAATAAAGTGCCTTTTAGTTTCTATTTTTCATTGGTCCTTTATGAGAAAAATCTGGAAGTGCCAGTCACTTTTCCACAAGATCTTTTCCCTTTTCACACTTAAACACGGATAATGCTTCCCCTTGGGCAAGACAGAACGTTACCCTAGGTACTAACGCTCCCTTTACATGTCTCAAGTGCGTTATAACACAGTCTAGCTGCTTCTGGGGTGCGTTACCTTGGCAGAAATGGGTCTTGTCTAGGTCATTTTCTTCCTTCCATTTTACCTTCTCCTCTGAGCTGATGAGAAGGTCATTTTTTCTATAATAGATGCCCCCTAAAGTGTGAGGTCAGAGATGAAGACGATGGTCGAAATAATTTATAAAAAGTGTAGCAGAATGAGAGGAATTGGAGGACTGAGGAAAACCTAAAACAACAACATATGTCAGAAAATATAGTATCCATCTTGAGTCGGGCATTCCCATGCTCAGTAGCTAATAAAAAAGATTTCTCTAGAACAAAGATATGAATATCATGTCCACTGATAAGTATAATGTGAAAGTGTCTGTCATAACAGGATCAAAATGAAGAGCTGTTTCCAAAAACAATATCGCAACTTGGGGAGGGAAACACAGCTATAATGGTGTAACCCTTGCCCCAAGGTCTTGGTCGCCGCTTCACTAAACTGCATATTCCCATACATGTGAATGAATGAGTTGTAGTCGAACATGCAGAAAATCGTCTGATTACTAGTAAATAACAAAAACTGTTAACATGCGTGAGGGCGGCCACCAATAATGATGATGGTCCCCAAGATGCACAGTACAATCTAGCAATTGTGAATAAAAGGATTTGATGTTGAACACTTGTAGAATCATTCGATTGGGAGCCAATAATGAGAACCCCCAACCAAACGCAAGATGACCTGCCACTGATGTTTGCAAGTATCCAGGTACTGAAGTGTTTCTGGATCAAATTCCTAGATAAGATGTTGAAGTCTATAGGAAGAGATATGTCAAAGGGTAGGCACTGAGGCATCCTACATCAGTTGACACGAAAATGGGTATATATGATTTTGTACCGATGGAAATAATCAAGAGAAAATGGGAATAACTGACGACAAATAAGTTCTGGCATATGATGAATTTGGTTGATACAAGGAGCAGTAGATAGCAGGATCCTCTTGAACAATATAAGGCACTCTAACAAGGTACTAGGCAGCTTAGGATTAATGAACACCAAAGAGTGTTAGGATTCGGCTAAACTCATATATGGTAGGGTTCGGCTAAATGCGAAAGAGTTTTCTGGGAAGTGCCATGTTCAAGATTTTGTGCTGCCAAATTGACCTTTAGAAAATGTAACAGAAGAAGTATCCATGATGTTCAAATTTTTTCCCCGTCTGATTAAGTTTAACAAGTCCAAACGGGTAAAATTGGTGGTTTTTTCATATTTAGAGAGTTTGAAAAATACCGTAAAAGACAACTCCAGGGGGGTACCTTTGTCATGTTTGATAACCGGGCGCAATGAAGGGAGAATAGTAAGCCCGAAACAATTCATTTTCCGTGAGTTAGTCCATTGAATCCAGAACAGTGAGAAAGCTATGTTCAATGGACATCTAGCTCGGTTTGTTATGAGTAAGAGGAGACAGAGTACACTAAATGTTCTTTGTGAAATTTTAACGAGTCTAACAAGGGAAAACTCGATGTTTTCCGTGAAATTTTAACGAGTCACGCAGAAAAAAACTCGGTTACATTTTTTGTTTAAAGAGCTTTGAAAAAGATGAAAATAATGGCTCATATGTCTCTATCGTGGTAGTTTAACGAGCCTGACAAAGGCAACTCGGGGTTTTTTTAGTTTTACGAGCTAGAAAAAGTCCCTAAAAAGAAAGCTTGAAACTGGGTCGAACATGGTTAGATCTGCAGATAAACATTTAAAACCCATCAGAGCATCGTTAACATATAAAAACCAATAGTTGCGACAAAATGTAGCATGAATATACCTCTTTGTATCATACTAGCTGAGTGAGTCTGACCTCTAGAATGGCTATAATAAGGCCACAAACCTTAATTTTCATTGTGTTGAGTGTTGTGATAGAGCTCTGGAGAAAAAAGTGGTGAAACTTCAGCTGTTGATTATGGACGATCTGGGTGACGATTTTTCATTCCGCGAGATCCAGGTAATAGCTTGAACCTTTCTCTATCATTTCATTATGTTTTAAAGTCTTTTTGCTGGTTAAAATTGTTAATTTTAGTAAGCCCTAAAAAATTTAAGCGGCTAACGTGGGTGATGAGTGTTGTGCCCGTGTTAAACGCTCTTCCCGAGAAGAAACAACGTGTTAGCACGCACTGTTGGGAACTATAGCCCGCGTTAGCAGGCAAAGAGGTTTTAGGAATTAATTTTTTTCCATTCTAGAGTGTTCCAAAAAAAAAATAATCTAGTGAAATGGTTACTTGTGCAGGTATAAATATTTTTACCATGAGTATTTGGTGTGAAAGGGAGCATAAGCAAGAAGAACGTGAAATGGTGACCGATGCAGCTACTTTTCTAGTTCTCCGTAGATGTGGATTGCTAAATTATGCTCATCTAGAGTTGATGAGGGGACAGGAGGACCTTCTGAGATGGGTAATCCAGCAGTGGGATGACCGCCAACATGTCTTTCACATTGGGGGTAATGAAATCTCGATTGAGAAAGACGATATCTATTTTTTTACTGGCCTGTCATACCAAGGGCCAAGGCCCAATCTGACAGGGTCCAAGGCTGATCCACACACCACTGCCGATTTGATCCATACACACTGCATAAACAACACTGTGGAAGTGAGTAACCAGGTGACTATCGCACGGGTGGCATCGAGATCGTTGAGGTCTCTACTGTGGATGATAGTTCGCTTGGCTAGTGCCAAGAGTTAGCACATGGCCACCAAGGCCCAGGTGTTGTTAGCACTGGATTGTATGTAACCCCAGGTATTTTACTGGTGTGAAGGGGTTGTCCGTTGAGTTCGTGCAGAGTTGACAACATGTAAGACTCGGACCCAAAGAGAGTTTGGGTATGGTGCACTGATCGTCTCATTCATACTAGAGTGGGTGCTAGCCATGAGGCCAAGAATGGTCACAGATGCATTGGGCCCGCGAGAGCCAAGACAGGCTCGCTGGGTAGCTTTGATCCCATGGACTGGGGAGGGTCCAATTCATCACTATTTTGATAAGGGATTCTTCAAGTGTCTTGAAGACCAGATCATCATGATTGAAGATTATCCCTACACAGGGATGAACTATACAGGAGATCCAGAGTTGGTATTTCCCCCAGGCACTCAGTGGGGCCTAGACGGTAAGAAAGAGCATGATCAGTGCAGTGTTAGAAGTATTTTTTAATATCTTTTGAATTTTTATGCAATTTTTTTGTTTAATGGGTGAAAATGTTTGTTGACATGAAGCTTTATTGCTTGACACAGATGTGGCACCTGTCCGTCCGGTCGGAGCCCTTTCTATGCAAGGTGAGGAATGTAGCTACCTGGGACTGGTGCAGCAGCGGAGGTTGCAGAAGCCGCCGAAGAGGGCGATGACACACAGATTTTGCAGGAGCTTAATAGAAACCTAGAGGGTTTAAGTATGGGTGTGACACCTTTTCCCATGAGAGAGATCCTGGTCCGTCTACAGCGGAATATAGTGGGTGTGCCGGAGAGATACTTGGTGCCTCTGAGGAGGATAGCCAGAGCAGTTGTCTACTATTTTGAGCAGAAGGCTTAGTAGGAGGAGTAGATAGATGTGTAAATGTCATAGCGAGGCTTTGGCGAAGCAAATTTTTTGTAAAACACCCGAGTTTTGAGAAGTTTTTTGATGTAATCTAAACTGGACACGACATATATATATATATATATATACATATTTTGGTGTTTTTTATCTCATGTGTTTTTTAATGTTTATGTATTTTCTAAAGTAAAAAATATATACTCATGTATGACTCTTTCTATAACAAGTGTGACAAATGCCAATCTAACACATAATTTTCCAATGAATCAGCTAATGCATTAAATTCTAAAGGAATGTGCTCAAATGCAATGGTTTGAAAGTGACGTTCTAAAAGTCGTACCCTTAAGAAATAACGTAACAAGACATGATGACAGACACGATAATGATTGTTTAACTGCATAACTATGAGTTGGGAATCTAACCTGACCACTAGATTGGAGATGTCACGAGATACAACCTCCGTGAGGAGTTGGATTACCGAAATATACTCAACAATGTTGTTGGCAGCATTGCCTAGGAAGATTCCCCCAGAACCAAGGAGTTTCGACTCAGGTGTGTAGAGGACCCAAGCAGCTGACGCAATGTGAATAGTGTGACGACTAACACTGTCCGCATATCCGACGTATAATAAGGATGACGAAGGCATCTATGTAAAAAAGAGAAAGAGTGTGTATGAGAAAAAAATCAAAAACCCAAAATATTTAGAGACATTAAAACAAAGGAAAAAATCATATACATAAAATTACAAATCATATGTCTAGAGGAGAACTAGGAAAAATACTTCTTCAGATAGAGCCCGTTGCGGGGTTTCACGAGTGGAATTCCATTACAGTCTTGAAGTTCATAAACTCATTTTGGGAGGACTTTGGTGACTACGTAAGGACCAAGCCATAATGGTTGAAGTGTTCCTGCCCCTAAGAGGTCGTGTCTCTGATCGTAGAGTAGAACGAGATCACCCTCTTGGAAAGAACGAGGCTTGACATATTTTTCATATTGAGCTTTAACTCGGCGCTGGTGAGCTTCAAGTGATAGTGTGGCATATTGACGAGTTTCGTCCAAGTGATCGAGCGAGAGCAAGTGATCTTCTATGGCGGTGGTGTCGGGTAGGAGTTGAACAACAAGCTTGAGTGATGGAATCTCACACTTGATTGGGAGTACTGTCTCTAGGCCGAATGCGAGTTGGAATGGCGTGAAGCCTGTGGTAGTTTTGACTGATGTATAGTATGCCCATAACATGGAATATAACTTCCGATGCCATGTGGTTTTATGATTTCTGACTAACTGACGAATCATGGTTTTGAGGACGCCATTTATGACCTCGACTTGACCATGCGCTTGCGGATAGTAGGATGAAGACTGATCTTGTCGAAATCCTAGCATGGAAGTTAATTCCGTCATCATATGGTTCTGAAAATGTGACCCATGATCTGTGACAATTGAAAGGGGTACACTGAAATGACAGATAACCTGATTGAACAGAAACAGAGCGGCAGTTTCTCCATCGGCCCTAAAAGTGGGAATGGCTTCAGCCGATTTCGTAAAGTAGTCGATGGCCACGACAATGTAGTTGTCCGTCAACCGAAGTGGGGTTGTATGTAACAAAGTCTATTCCCCATTTAGCGAAAGTACCAATGGAGCCAACCAGGTGGAGAGGGGCGGGGTGAGCATGCATTTTATTCGTGAAAATTTGACACGAATGGCACTTTTGGACTGCGGTGATGTAGTTTTTAAACAAAGTGGGCCAATAATAGCCTGCACGCAAGATGTTCTGGGCAGTAGCTATGCCAGAAAGATGACCACCGCATGCCCCCACGCGACAGTCATTTCAAACGCGTTTTGCTTCGTCAAAATTGAGACAACGCCGAAGAATAGTATCGACACCACAATGATATAGAGTATCATTTAACACGAGGTAGTGTTTCTCTTGGTGGTGAATACGATGGCATTCGTTGGACATGAGAGTTGGGCAGAAGTGCTGAGTTTGGAGGTAGACCAAAATGTCTCCATACCAAGGATCAGAAAAATCAATTAAGTAGACGGATTCATCAGGAAATGGATTATGAGCTACATCTCTTGGGTCGATTCTAGGAAGGCTCGACAATAATTCGGCAAAGACTAGAGATTTTTTTGCTTTGGTAGTAGTGAATACCAAGTCAAATTCTTAGAGGATCATGATCCATTTGGAATATTTTCCCCCAAAAATTTGGTGAGACAAAATGTGTCGCATGGGATTCTCCAAAGCAATAACGGTAGTCTGACATAGTAATATATAGTGTCGGAGTCGGGTGACAATGAAGACCACCGCAAGAGAGAGCTTCTCCACATGTGAATATCGTAGTTCAGGTCCGATAAGACCTTTTGATAAGTAATATATCACATGTTCACTATCATCATCGTGAACTTGAACTAGCACCATGCCAAGTGAGGATGGTGAGGCTGGCAGGTAGAGGAGAAACTCACGTGAATAATTGGGGGCACTAAGAAGTGGGGCAAAAGCGAGTGCTCATTTCAAGGTGTTAAATGATAGTTGAGCTTGGTCATCCAACAAATATAGTGTTCCCTTCTTTAATAAGCACATAAAGCCTTTCGTCATCTCGGCATAGTTTACTATGAAACGATGTAAAATTTTTGCCTTCCCTTGCAAACATTGGAGTTGCAGAATGGATTGAGGTGTAGGTAATTCAATGATTGCCTTAAAATTATTGGGATCAACCCTAATCCCATTCTTGGAGACGATAAAACCCAGAAGGCATCCAGACTCAACAAAAAATACGCACTTATGTGGATTTAGACGCATATTGTAGAACCTACACAAAGAAAAGATTTTTTTTAGATGTGCAAGGTGATGGGATCGCTTATTGGAATGAGCCGGATGGTCATCTAAGTAAGCTTGTATGATATGCCTGATGTCGTGAAAGGCATAGTCCATAGCCCTTTGAAAAGTTGCTCCTACATTCTTCAGACCAAATGGGAGTTTACGATACGAAAATGTGCCCCAAGGACAGATGAAGGCAGTTTTATGCTGGTCATATTTTTTAATCGCAATATGGTTATATCCTGAGAAACCATCCGTAAAGGAAAAAGACTCACATTCAGTGCAATCGTCAAGGATATGATCTATGAACAGTGTAGGATAATTGTCTTTTGGACAAGCGGCGTTCAAATCGCGATTGTCAACACAAACTCGGATAGTGCCTTGTTTTTTGTCTATGGGGACTGGATTGGAAACCCATTTTATCAAAGGAACGGGGTAGATAAAACCAACATTCAAATTTTTTTCGACTTCAGTCTTAATTACGGCCACTTTGCGTAGTTGGACAGGTCAGAGTCTCTGCTGAGTACGTTTGGCATTGTCATAAACTTGGATTTCATGCTCGACTATAGATGGATCTATGCTGGGAATTTCGTCGTAAGACCAAGAAAACACATCACGGAATTCATTAAAAAGGGATGTGAAGCATGCAATTTCCTCAGGATTGCAATCCGCTCCAATCTAAATATTTTCCACGATACCCGTTTTGATCCAGATATCAATGAGCAAGGTTTTGGAAAGGTTTCCCAAGTTCCCTTCCGAATCGATAGTTTGAACAGTCATGTAAATAAAGGAGATGATCTTAGGTGGGTCAAAAGATGGGATTTGAGTAGTTATCACGTTCAAATCAAATATGGAAGCGCGATGGTGGAAATCTCCCTAAGGTCGTTCTTCTAGAGGCATGATATCTTGAATAGCTTTGTCCATAGGTAGGAATTAATCAAGGAAATCCTTAGAAAGAACCGTGATGGGCGGGAGGTTTGTACCATTGGTCGAAACCATAGCTATAGAGGGTTCAAATGTAATCTGGATGGCTTGATAAGCCAACTCGGCTGGTGAGAGTGGCATCTGATCTCTATAGGAGTCAATTTCTGAAGGCGCCGGTAGGATCCATGGTGTTACACCATTTTTTTGTCATCTAACCTATTATCATTAGATAGACCCAAGTACATCATGTAAGACCAATTTTACTCCAAGAAAAATTGCTTTCACTATGAAAATAACTTAGTAAATCATCTTTATTAAGTTGTTTATGGTCTAAACAAGAAACCCCATAAGAAAATATTAAATAAATATACATTTGTTTGATTTTCCTCAAGAAATAATTAGTTAAATAGAAGTTTAATTAATATTTTTGGTTATATTTAACCCAAAACAAGGAAATTAATTAGATAAATCATTATTTATCTTATTATTTTCTAAGAATAATTGTTTAAATCTTATTTAAATAATATTCTTGGTTAAATATGACTAATTCACCCTTAAATAATTAAATAAATCATTATTTATTTGATTATTACTCAACCATATCCTTAAAATGATAAATAAATCATTTATTTATTTATTATTACTTAATCACATCCTTAAAATGATAAATAAATCATTTATTTATTTATTATTTAAAAATAAGGGGATTTGGCTCAAGTCAAACTCCTTTCCCCTCCAACAAATATAATAAAATATTCCATAAAATTTGGATCTAGATTTGTTTAATAATATGTTAATTATGCACCAATATCTAGACTAACTCAATATTTTGTTATATATAGAAGGGTTTTCCCATTCATTTGTCACCTTTTGTTGCCTAAAGATCACTCTGGATCTAAACTCTTGGTCTGGCTATTGATCCATTATCATAGCCATATTTTTTCATTTTTGTCCGAGTTTTCTACACCATCAAGAGAGAGGAATTCTAAATCTGAAGTGTTGAGGACTTACAAGAACCCATCCCATTGAGGAGAACAGGGAACACCCTCTTGTGTTTTCCTCCCAGGTGCCATTAATAAAAATTTCATTGGATATATTCTTGTCTTGTCTATTGGATCTATGGAGTAAATCTTATTTTTCTATTGTTTAATGTCTCCTAATGCATAGATCTAGATTTTTGCAACATTTTTCTTGATCATCTGACTACAGATCTGAAGATATTAGCAGTCATTTCTGTTGTTAGGGCTTTTTTTTATGCGCATCTAAAGTGGTCTTTTTTCGTACACCTCGAATCAAGGTTCATACTAACAATTGGCGACTCCACACCAGTTTACCATTACAACCGCTGTCATTTTTCTGATCCTTACATATCCAGCTGCTTCAAACCCTAGGATTTATCTTAAACCCCTTGTTTTTCTTATTCTTGATGTTGTTTTTAACCCATAAAACCCTAAAATGATTAAAATTCTAACTTCCACATGTTTTTGGACCCATTGCGCAAGTGACAGACATCAACCACAGCTGAGACGAAATTTTTTCTGAAACCTACCGCTGAGAGTGCCGAAAGTGTAGGTCACACTTTTCTACTTAAAATTTGCGACCTGGACCTCCAGGGTGCACTTTACAGCCCAAAAAGTGCGCCCTCTACTGAAAGCAGGCCAAAAACTGCGACCTAGACTTTTTGTATGGATTTTTCTGAAAGTTTTCTGGGTTTTGCTGAGCCTTTTTTCATGGTTTTCTGACCTCCGTCTCTGCCTTTTTTGGACCTATACTTTTTCTATTTCGCTCAACTAAGGGAACCTAGCCCCCTAGGGCTTCAGTACCCTCCATTTTTGTGGAAGAGTGTTTGTTGTTGCAGGTTGTCTGAAATTTCAGAGTCTTAAGCCATTTTTTTAGATCTTATACCTCATCTTTAGATCCACTTCAGATTGGCTTTTTATCCATCCAAATCTCCTCATTTAGATTTATTTGGGTTTTCCTTTAGGGTGCACTCCGCTTCCCTCCTGGAGATAGCATTTCACCACCTCTTTTTACAGTAGTTCTTCCTCTAATTTGTTGTTGTTTTTGCACCACTTTCCAGTAGATTTTGTCCTTTAGATCCCTATCCCTTCTGACCTTAGATCTATTGGCTATTTTTGTGTGTTTTGATTAGCTTTTTCACTCACCTATAGACTAGTTGTTTAGAGGCTCACCTCCTTGAGTTTAAATTATTGCATTATTAGCTGTTTATTTTATGTTTTTGCAGGCTTATATACTGTCATTTGCAGGTCTATTTATAGCTATACAATGATACTTTTTCTTTTCTCTACAAATGTCTAGGTTTAAAAATTAAAATTTACACACTTCTACACATACACCCTAAGAGAAAAAGGGCTTGGTTAACACTGCCAAGAAAAGACTCCAAAACATTGAAATCAATTGATCCTGCACCTCTCTTCCCTTGTTTCGACATTGTAATCAGTTGATCCTGCACCCCCTTGCCCTTGTCAGTCTCTTTTTCCTTTGTGCCATGTTTGTGTTGTCACCATTGCGCCACCAAGACGTTCATCCTGGAGACTTCTTGGCCTTCATCCTCAGTTTTCGGTAGGGAGACTTACTCCTCTGCATAGGATTCGAGTTAGTCCTCAACCAAGTCCGCACTCCGACTCTTCTTCTAGTCCTTTGGGTTCCCCTTCTCGTTCCGCCTTTGGTTCTCCCCCTGTCACCTTCACCATGTCTGGTGCAGGACCTAATACTGGTGGTAACCCTGATCCTCCCGCTGGGAATACCACTAGTGGGACCATAACATACACTACCCCAGCTGCACCCTTGATCCCTTTCATGGCAGGCCTCAGCCTCCCCGACTTTGATCAGTTGATAAACGACCCTATACACCTTGACACCAATTGTCCCACTATGCCAACATAGCTCCCTTCAAACATCTCAAAGTTTGAAGGTCTTGCTGGAGAAGATCCTTCAAATCATATTCAGTCTTTCCACATGTGGTGTTTGTCTAATTCCATTACCGATGACTTTGTTCATCTTCAGTTGTTCCAACGAATGCTTATAGGTGAAACTTCTAAGTGGTATGTTGATTAGGCCCCTTCCTCCCATACCACCTTTGCAACTCTTGCCCGAGCTTTTTTGTCTTATTTCTAGCTTCCCCTTCATTATGAAACTGGTACCGAGCGCTTGACCTATTTCCATCAATCATCTGTGACCAGCCTATCCAAACATGTTCACGAATGGCAGTGAAGAAAGAGCCTATGTCGAGCCCCTGCCTTCGAAGACCATGTCTACATGGATTGGTTCCTTAGGACTCTCTTGCCACCTATCGGGAAAGACTTCGCATCGCACTTTCCTCAAACCGAAGAAGTCGCTCACCAAATTGCATTAAAATATGACCCGATCTACGCTCAGTCGAGTTATGTTTATACCGTTCTACCTAATCTTCCCAGACCTGGTGGTGCCAATGCACCAGGTGCATCTCATGCTGCCAAAAGTATTGTTCGAGCTCTCTTTAATCCATATGCTCAACCTCCCATGGGCTATGGTTTCTCTCAAGGTGGGGCCAGCACCTCCAGCACTTTTTCCCATCCCTGTAGCACGTATCCAGGATATGGCTTGCCTCCTCCTTTTTCCCAACCTCCTGTTTACCACACTGCTACCCAACCACCTTATTATCTGTATTCACAACCTGGTGCTCCAGCTCCTCCAGCATTAGCACCTCCTCATCCCTTGCCTTCTCAACCCCCACAACAGCAACCACCACCCCGTCTAGGGCAGGTGTACACACAACAGGGCACGAATAATCCTCCTCCCTCAAAAAGGAAGAGGAAAGGCAATCAAAATCAAGCTGCCTCTCGTAGTCATGGACTGAATCAAGGTAATGCTCCCAACACTACAAACCAGCAACAAGGAACTCAACCCAAGCAGGACAGGCCTCTTCATACAAACAAGCCTTATTCGTGTTGTGGTGTTTATGGTCATTATATGAACGATTGTCCCCTTCTACCGCATATGCGACAACTATGGGAGTCTCAAGCAACATTGATAGGAAAACAAGCCATTCCTTCCATTCCTCCCAGTCCTGCACCTAGTCAACCGGTTGTGCTTACCGATCCTTTCCCTCAACAGGGATTTGTGGCTACTCAATCACCTGAAGGATAGGTGGCCACTCAATCTCTTCCATCTAGTTCCCCCGATTACCAGATTTTCATGATGTCCTTTGATCAACCTTCTGAACCTTCTTCTCCTGGCCCTTTACCTTCAGCTGGTACTCATGAGCACCTTTATCCTCCTGGAACAGTTCCTCTAGGCCTCAACCATCTTGGAGCCATCCCGCCTGGTCATTACTCCTTTGATCAGATGTCGTTCCTAGCTCCCCCACCAGGAGTGTACACTATACCTGTTATGGCCACCCTCTCTCCTCCTAATCTGACGCTTGGGATTCTCATTTGGTACCTCGATCCTCCAGTCGCCACCTCGATTCAACCAGTCCCTATGACGTCTCCCACTGCAATTGTGCCTCATTCACCTCAACAGGAACCACCTCCCATTTCCATCGCTTCGGGTAAGAAGGGAAAATCTCACAAGAGGGCATCAAAGGACAAGTCCACCCCAACAAACCATGCCCCTTCTCAGCCTCCACAGCATACCATCCAGTGTGCTTTGTGTGATGTTCTCAGCCACGCCACCCATACTTGTCCGGAGTTGCCTCACCTCAACTCCATGGTCAACTCGACATTTCCAGAAGCTGATATGCCAGAGGTATATTTCACTATACCCAATTCAATCGTGAAACTCAAACCATTGCGCACAAATCACCCTTGTGCTTTGTGTGATTTCCATGGCCACTACACTCACTTTTTCCCTCGCCTCGAAGAGTATCGTTCCTCTTTAGATGCCTTACGCCAATTCGAGGCCAAGCGCAATGAGTCAACCACTCCCTTATTCTCACATCTTGCTTCGGCAACACCAGAAGACATAGATTCTCCCATTCACATTCCCCCTCATGATGTCAAGATCACGGGTCCTTGGTCGGAAGTCCCCGATGAAACCTCCTGTGATGTTTCACATGGCCTCCCCTCGGCACCCTCCATAGTCTCAACATCAACAGATCCTCTGTCTGCTTCCTCCTCTGTCACCCCTTGTGACAATGCGCATACAAACCTCTCCTCTCATGATGAGGAGTAAGGTCACTTCGCCACGTTAGGTGGTCTTTCTTCCATCAGTCACACCATCTTCTCCTGAATTTGTCTATTCCCCCTTACATCGAACTCATGCATTCGAACCACATGGACCTTGTGGCCATTACATTGACACCCAATGTTTGGGTAAGGGGGGCCACCCATATTGGAGAGACCAGGAGAAGTAGTTCTTCACCACTCTCCTAGTGAATCTAGTCGTGACGACTCTAGTCCCATTATTCTTCCACATTTAGAAGAACTTCTAGACTCCCATATCACTTCAAGATAACTCTAGGAATGACACCCCTCATCATTCCTTCATTTTTCATCAGCAACCCAGTCTCATAAACATTGCGGTTGACCAACCTATAGGTTTTCTTGGAGAACATTAGTTCATTATCCCAAATACTATCTTTGGGATATTAGCACCATGAATGCCAACCTAAAAACTTAAAGTCCATTTGATTCATATATGTTGTACCAAAATAGATTGGTAATCATTTATTTCCTTTCTCAAACTGCGTAGCCATACAGAAAACAAATGGCGCACCACATCATTAAAATGTGTCTAGATTTCTATTTTTCTAAATACACTTTGGCATGTCCACTACATGCTTGGGGGTACCTATGACCCTCAACCATAAAAATCCCAAATCTCAGCCAAAAACAACACTGAAAACCCCTTTTTCTAATAGGTCGCACTGATCAGGTCATTTCTTGGGACAGGTCATAGTTTTCTGCCTAGAACCTGCTACCCAGGTCGCAGAACAAACCCCAAAAAGTGTGACTTGGCTTGTTCATGAGCTCTGGGTACCTAAACTGAAATTTCAATCCACTGAAAAGAAAGAGTAGGATTAGGCCTCTTACCTACAACTAATAAATCTCAAATTCAAATGGTCGGTTTATCCGCTACAATTGCCACAAGATTTAAGGCCTCCTCTCCTCATGACATTCACCACAGCTCCACTGGAAAATAAGTGAATCTAGAAGGAAAATGCCTTATTAAAAGAAAACCCCTGATTTTTTTTTTCTCTTACTGTAACCAAATTGTAGCTCAGTTTGACGAATCATATATACCATCGGAAATATCTCACCAAGCCCTCAAATGGGTATCTATTAGCTTTTTTGATTTGATACTTCACCAAGGCACATTTTTTCCAAGAAGTGCCACTTCACCCTCCCTCAAAATCGAATTTCTTCACTTGCAACACTCGTACTGGGGGCACCATGTTGCCTCCATACTTGTCCACGCTCGTGCCGACTTTCATCGTGAGTTACCATATTGTAATCATGCTTTTATGGTCCCCATGGGACCCTTTACATATGTGGCAGTACCATCGAGTCACCCTTGTTTAGAGAATTCGAGTGGAGTCATCATTGCATTCATCGAGTCTATGACCAGTCCCTTTGAATCTTGCTATAGTCCTCCATCATTCATTGCTTGGTACCTCTCTCGTGTCGCACATTATGGCCTTTAGTCTCACTGTCCCCTATCCCTCATGATATCATGTCAGTTGTTGCCAGGTCATCCATGCCATTTATGCTCTAACAAAGGGAAGTCGTCTGTTCGCTAATCTTTCCCCCCATTTCATCATCATCATTGGTGTCAGTCTGTTAGTCACTCTACTATTTTCTCTCGTGCCTTAGTCGAGGATCCCATATTGCCTCACCTATGGTGGAGCTCCTTCTATCAACATCAACTCATTCATTCCAGAAGACAGGTCTAGAGGGCGGTGTACCTTGGTTCCAGCTTCCCCTCTTGTTCGGTGCCTCGAATTAGGCAAAGGGACTCCTTATTGCCATTTGACTTGATTGTTTCTTAGCTCCAGCTCCTTTCAGCATGATCGAGATCTGTATACTAGATGGTTCAGTGATGCAGCAGTTGACATCGGTGATTCTCGGGTGTGTGTGAGATGTCTCAGCCCTTATGAGGGGGTGGCCCTACAGGTAGCCCCCCACACACTTGGATGACCTCTTCATTACAGCTTTTGATGTAGCTCCATACATTTGATGACGTCGCCCTTAGCCACTTGCAGCACCTTTTTTGCTTGTATTAGTAAGATTTTCAGATCCCTTTCTTGTTTTCAGGGGCATCTGGGTTGCATTTCTATCTCATGTACTCAGATATCATTGTACAATTCCTGGTTGTTATCCTAGGCACAATATGTATGTGGTACTCATTATCGTGTTGTTTATCTGGCTCATGTTTATGCTAGTATTATGTCGTCTCATGGTTTTTCAGACACCTTATTGTTTGTACTATTTCCTCGGCGGGCATAGGTATGCCTCCCCCACCGCCTATAGCAGGTACTCACTTATCAAAAAGACTTGTCGCACCTATAAGTCACCTCCTCAGGGTCTAGTTCTTTCAGCACTTTGGTTTACCTTATACTTCTCTCTCTTTGACTTCCCCTTCGATGTCTAGTGATTGAGTTCTTACAATGTACTTCGGTCATACGATTAGCTCCTAACACTCGCACGCTGGGGAGAAATCTGTTACACCATTTTTTGGTCATCTAACCTATTATCATTAGATGGACCCAAGTACATAATGTAAGACCAATTTTACTCCAAGTAAAATTTATTTCACTATGAAAATAACTTAGTAAATCATCTTTATTAAGTTTTTTATGGTCTAAACAGGAAACCCCATAAGAAAATATTAAATAAATATACATTTTTTTTATTTTCCTCAAGAAATAATTAGTTAAACAATAGTTTAATTAATATTTCTGGTTATATTTAACCCAAAACAAGGAAATTAATTAGATAAATCATTATTTATCATATTATTTTCTAAGAATAATTGTTTAAATCTTATTTAAATAATATTCTTTGTTAAATCTGACTAATTCACCCTTAAATAATTAAATAAATCATTATTTATTTGATTATTACTCAACCATATCCTTAAAATGATAAATAAATCATTTATTTATTTATTATTACTTAATCACATCCTTAAAATGATAAATAAATCATTTATTTATTTATTATTTACAAACAAGGGGATTTGACTCAAGTCAAATTCCTTTTCCCTCCAACAAATATAATAAAATATTCCATAAAAGTTGGATCTAGATTTGGTTAATAATATTTTAATTATGCACCAATCTCTAGACTAACTCAATATTTTGTTATAAATAGAAGGGTTTTCCCATTCATTTGTCACCTTTTGTTTCCTAAAGATCACTCTGGATCTTAACTCTTGGTTTGACTATTTATCCATTATCATAGCCATATTTTTTCATTTTTGTCTGGGCTTTCTACACCATCAAGAGAGAGGAATTCTAAGTGCTGAGGACTTCCAAGAACCCATCCCATTGAGAAGAACAGGGAACACCCTCTTTTGTTTTCCTCCCAGGTGCCATTAATAAAAATTTCATTGGATATATTGCTATAGGGCAAAATTCTTGGGCTGTTGGTTCTCGAATATCACTCTCAGGGCTTTCCGGTGCCCGAGGCAGACAGTAAGATTAGCTGTATAGTTCACAAAGAAGATACATACATGTTCATATCTACTTAAAAAAAATTATGGAAAAGGATGGGATATTACCTCTTTAATGATCTTGAAGTATTTTGGAGAGCGCTAAGCAGGGAAGCAGGGATCCTCCTTCACTAGCTCCAAATCTCGACCCTATGATCAATCAAAGCATTTGTGTAATCTCTACCACAACATACATTTTTTATCAATTAAGTTAATATATGATAAAATTGTAAACTATGCACATCTAAGCCATTCATCTCATGCTATACAAGTAATTGAATAACAATAACAATATCAACGCATAGAATGGAAAAAACAGATACAGTTCTATTTATTTATAAAAAGGAGGATTACAACCATTGGTTGTACCAAGCCCTCCTCAGCCTTCCAATCTCTCTATCTCTCAATGTGGTGATGTCTTGATCAACAAGTTCTCAATGAACCTCTTTGACTTTTGACCTTCACACTACAAAAATAATGCTCTTCTTCACAAGTATTCAAAACTTTGACACCTTCAACCTTGAACTAAGAGCCTACAGCTCCATTTTATAGGAGATGGAGAGAGCAATCATTACCTTTCTCCTTCCACCAGTTCTAAATAGAAAAAATCAAGATGTTTCCTTAACTTCCCATGATCTTGCCTTCCTTGAGAGTTCAGTTGTTTTTGGAAAGGCCCAATAAGAGACCAGTGATTTGCAGTTTCTATTTTGTACTGACTCTCTTATGAGAAAAAGCTGGAATTTCAAATCATTCTCCGCAGTTTTTTCCTGTTTCAAACTCAAAACATGGGTAACGCTACCCTCTAGTCTAAACAGAGTGTTGCCCTAGCCACTAACGTAGCATTTTCATTGATCAGGTGCATTATAACGCTCTTTTTCTGTTATAGGGGTTTGTTACCTTGGCAGAAGTAGTTTTAGCTTAGGTTTTTGTATTCCTTCCATATTTATCTTCTCCTCTGAGCTGATGAGGAGGTTTTTTGACCTGTAATAGATGCCCCATAAAGTGTGAGGTTAGAGACAAAGACGATGTCTGAAATACTTTATAATGTGTGTAGTAGAGATAAAGAGATTGAAAGACTGAGGAAAAAATGAAACAACAACATATGTTAGAAAATATAATATCTGTCTTGAGTCGGGCATTCCCATGCACAGTAGCTAATCAACATGATTTCTCTAGAATAGAGATACGAAGAATATTTCCACTGATAATCATAATGTGGAAGTTTCTGTCACAACAGGATCAAGCTGAAGAAGTTGTCTCCATAAACAATATCGCAACTTGTGGAAGGGAACATAGCTTTAATGATGTAACCTTTGCCCCAAGGTCTTGACCATCGCTTCACTTAAACTACGTATTTCTAAACATGTGAATGAAGGAGATGTCATCGAACATGTGAGAAATCATCTGATTACCAGTCAATAATGAAAACTGTTAACAAACGCGAAGGTGGCCACCGATAATGATGATGGTCCCTAAGATGCATAGTACAATCTAGCGAGTGTGAATAAAAAGAGTTGAAGTCAAACACTCATAGAATCATTTGATCAGGAGCCAATGATGAAGACTCCTAATCAAACACAAGATTACCTGCCACTGATGTCTGTAAGTATCCGGGTACTGATGGGTTTCTGGATCAACTTCCTAGATAAGATGTTGAAGTCGATAGAAAGAGATCTGTTGAAAGGTAGGCCCTGAGGCATCCTACATCAGTCAACACGAAACGGAAACCAAATGATTTTTTTTGTGATGGAGATAATGAAGAGAAAATGGGGATAACTGACGACAAATAATTCCTGGAATAATGAGCGGTTTGGATGATAAGAGGAGCAGTAGATAGCGAGATCTACTTGAACAATAGAAGGCACTGTAATAGGGTACTAGGAAGTTGAGGCTTAATGAACACCAAAGAGTTTGTTAGGGTTTTACCGGTGTAGGAACACTGGGAGATGAAGGCTAATACTCATATATGGTAGGGTTTGGCTAACTGCGAAATAGTTTTCCGGGAAGTGCCGTGTTCAATATTTTTGCTGCCAAATTGACCTTTTTGAAATGTAATAGAGGTAGTATCCATTTTGTCCAAATTTTTCCCCATCTGATTAGGTTCAATGAGTCCAAATGAGTAAAATCAGTGAATTTTTCATATTCAGAGAGTCTGAAAAATGTCATAAAAGACAACTCCATTCCCCATCTGATTAGGTTTAACAAGTCTAGACAAGTAATGTCGGTGAATTTTTCATGTTTAGATAGTCTAAAAAATGTCGTAAAAGAAAACTCCGTGGGGTACCTTTTTCATGTCTTGATAACTGGGCATGAAAAAGGGAGAATAGTAAGCCCGAAACAGTTCATTTTCCATGAGTTAGTCCATCGAAGCTGGAAAAGTGAGAAATCTATGTTCGATGGACGTCTACCTTATTTTGTTATGAGTACAAGGAGACGAAGTAAACTCAGTACTCTTTTTGAAATTTTTAACGAGTCCAACAAAGAAACACTCGGTGCTCTTTGTGAAATTTTAACAAGTCACGCGGAGAAAAATCGGTCACTTTTTGGGTTTAAAGAGCTTTGAAAAAGAGGAAAAAAAATGGCTCCTTACTCTCTGTTGTGGTAGTTTAATGAGCCCAACAAAGGAAACTTGGGGTTTTCTCAGTTTTATGAGCTAGAAAAAGTCCCTAAAAAGAAAGCTCAGTGCTTCTTCATATCAGTTTTAATGAGTCTGAAGAAGAGAACTCCAGGTTTTTCGGATTAATGAGCAAGAAAAATACCATAAAAAGAATGCTCAAAATCGACTTCGTATAAGTTCAACGAGTCCGAAGAAGAGAACTCGAGGTTTTTGGATTAACGAGAAAGAAAAATACGGTAAAAATAATGCTCGATATCAGGGTCAAAACATGGTTATGTCTGCATATAGATCTTGATCACTCATCAGAACATCAGTAGCCAACCTCAATAGTTGCGACACATACGTAGCAAGAATTCATGAGTTTTTGTAGACTAGTTAAGAGAGTCATGCCCCAGAAATGGCTATAAGAAGGTCAGAAGACTTTCATTTTCACTATTTTAAATGCTGTGAAGGAGCTCTGGGGTGAAAAAGGGTGAAAACTTCAGCTGGAAATTGCGTTCAATCCGAGAAACGGTTCTTCTTCCCGCAAGATCCAGGTAAGAGCTGGAACATCCTGTTATAATTTTATTGTGTTTTTGTGAAGTTTTGCTGGTCCAAAATGGGAAATTTGGCAGGCCTTAAAAAATATTAGCAGTTAACGCGGGCTAGTAGTGCTGGACCCACATTAACCACACTGCCTGTGAAGGAAGGGCGCGTTAGCATGCACTGTTTTTCTCTATAGCCCGCGTTAGGCACCGAGCTTATTTTAAGAACTCATTTATAAGAATTTTAAAGTGTTCCAGACAATTTCTAATTGGTTGAAAATGTTGTATTGGCAGGTATTCAGCTGTTAACCATGAGTATCTGGCGAGAGAGAGAACATGAACGGGAAGAAAGAGATATGATTACTAATGTTGCAAGTTCGATGGCTCTCCGCAAATGTGGTTTGCTAAAATATGCACATTTAGAACTAATGGGGGGTCAAGAGGACCTCCTGAGGTGGTTGATTCAGCAATGGGACGAGCGTCACCATGTCTTTCAGATTGGGTGTAACGAGCTCTCAATTGAGAAGGACGATGTTTACTTTTTGAATGGCTTATCATGTCGTGGATCGAGGCCCAAATTGACGGGGTCCAGAGTGGATCCGCGTTCCACTGCTAATCTTATTTTGACTCATGGCATACGCAACACAGAGGCAGTGAGCAACCGGGTGCCTATTGCACGAGTGGCTTCGATACCATTGAGGTATATACTATGGATGATTGTTCGCTTGGCAGATGCCAAGAGTCAACATGTGGCCACTAAGGCCCATATGCTACTAGCCTTGGATTGTATGCAGCCTCAGGTTTTTGACTAGTGTGATGGTGTTGTCTGTCGGGTTCGAGAAGAGCTCACAGCATGCAAGACCCGTACCCAAAGAGAGTTTGGGTACGACACATTGATCGTTTCTTTCCTACTGGAGCAGGTGCCACTGATGAGACCTAGGATAATTACAGTGCCAGTGGGCCCACACGAGCAGAGACAAGCTCAATGGGCAGCTTTGCTTTTGCAGACTAGAGAGGGTCTAGTCCATCATTGCTTTGATGATGGGTTTTTTGATTGGTTGAACTCGCAGATCATTATGATTGAGGATTATCCCTATGGAGGGATGAACTTCACCACCGATCCGGAGTTAGTGTTGCCCCCTGGCACCCAGTGGGGGCTCGATGGTAAGAAAGAAATGATCAATGTACTTTAGGAAGTATTTTGTTTTTGTATTTTGAATGTTTATGCAATTTTTTTGTTTAAATAGGGTGAAAATTATGTTTTGACATGAAGCTTGCTTGCTTGACACAGATGTGGCACCTGTCCGCCCAGTTGGGGCCCCTCATTATGCACGGTGAGGACTGCAGCTACCCGGGGCTGGTGCACCAGCTGAGGATGTAGAAGCCGTCGGGGATGATGATACCCAGATTTTGCATGAACTCTCTAGAAACTTGGAGGGTTTGAGTATGTGTATACCATGTCTTCCTATGCGGGAGGTTCCAGTTTGTTTGCAGCGGCATACCATCGGTGTACCAGAGAGATACCTGGTGCATCTGAGGAGGATAGCCAGAGCAGTTTTATGTTATTTTGAGCATCAGGCTTAGCTGGTGGAGCAGATGTATAAGTATCATAGCATGGCTTTAGTGTAGCCAATTTTTTTTGTAAAATACCCAAGTTTTGGAATAATTTTTGATGTAACTATTGTACTGGACACGACATATATATTTACATACTTTTTAGTGATTTTGTGTTTTTTATTTTTTAATGTATTTTCTATGGGATGAAAAATATATATACTCATGTGTAAATATTT
This sequence comes from Pinus albicaulis, assembly GCA_034641835.2. NCBI lineage: Eukaryota > Viridiplantae > Streptophyta > Pinopsida > Pinales > Pinaceae > Pinus > Pinus albicaulis. The sequence continues at coordinate 163,040,163 of CM076583.1, read as the reverse complement.
TATAACAAATGTGACAAATGCTAATCTAACACATAGTTTTCTAAAGAATCAGCTAATGCATTAAATTCTCTAGGAACGTGCTCAAATTTGATTGTTTGAAATTGACGTTCTAAAAGTCGCACCCTTAAAAAATAACATAACAAGATTGGATGACGGTCATGGTAATGATTGTTTGACTGCATAATGATGAGTTGGGAATCTAACCTGACCACTAAATTGGAGATGTCGCTAGAGGTAGCCTCCATGAGGAGTTGGATCACTGAAATGTACTCGACAATGTTATTGGTGGCGCTACCTCGGAAAATTCCCCCAGAACCAAGAAGTTTTGACTCAGGAGTGTAGAGAACCCAAGCAGCTGAAGCAGTGTGTCTAGTGTGATGACTAGCACTGTCCGCGTATCCAACGTATGATAAGGAGGACGATGACATCTGTGTGAAGGAAAAATATTTTAGATGAGAAAAAAACCTCAAAAAAAAATAAATATCTAGAGACATCAAAATCATAGGCAAAACTTATATACATAAAATTACAAAGCATATGCCTAGTGCAAAACTAGGCAAAATACTTCTTTAGATAGAGCCCGTTTCGGGGCTCCTCAAGCGGAATTCCATTACAGTCTTGAAGTTTGTAAACACCTTTTGAGAGGACTTTAGTGACGATGTAAGGACCAAGCCATAATGGTTGGAGTGTTCCTGCCCCCAAGAGGTCATGTTTCTGATCATAGAGTAGAACGAGATCACCCTCTTGGAAAGAATGAGGCTTGACAGATTTTTCGTATTGAGCTTTGACTCAACACTGGTGAGCTTTGAGTGCTAGTGTAGCATCTTGACGAGTTTCGTCCAAATGATCGACCGAGAGAAAGTGCTCTTCTGTGGCGGTGGTGCCGGGAAGGATTTCAACAGCGAGTTTGAGTGATGGAATTTCACACTCATTTGGAAGGACTGCCTCCACGTCGAATGCAAGTTGAAATGGCGTGAAGCTTGTGGAAGTTTTGACTGATGTTCGGTATGCCCATAATGAAGAATACAACTTACTATGCCATGTAGTTTTATGGTTTCCGACCAAACGACGATCATGGTTTTGAGAACGCCATTTATGGCTTTAACTTGACCATTAGCTTGAGGATAATAAGATGAAGATTTATCTTGACGAAAACCTAGCATGGATGTTAATTCGGTCATCATATGATTCTGAAAGTGGGATCCATGATCTGTGACAATAGATAGGGGTACGCCGAACCGAAAGATTACCTAATTGAACAGGAAGAGAGCGGCGGTTTCGCCATCGGCCTTAAAAGTGGGAATGGCTTCCGCCCATTTCGTAAAATAGTCGACCATAACCATGATGTAGTTGTGTCCATTTTCCAAAATGGGATTGGAGGTGACGAAGTCAATTCCCCATTTAGCTAAAAGACCGATGGAGATAACCGGATGAAGGGGGCAGGGTGAGCATGCATTTTCTTCATGAAAATTTAACATGGATGGCATTTTTGGACTGCTGCAATGTAGTCTTTAAACAAAGTGGGCCAATAATAACCTGCGCGCAGGATTTTTGGGGCAATAGCTATGCCTGAAAGATGACCACCACATTCCCCTGCATGGAAATCATTCAAAAAGTGCTCTACTTCATTGAAAGTGAGACAACACCAGAGAACAGTATCGATACCACAACGATATAATGTATCACTCAGCACGAGGTAGTGCTTTGCCTAGTGGAAAATACAGTGACGATCGTCGGACGTGAGAGTTGGGCGGAAGTGTTTGGTTTGTACGTAGACCAAAATGTCTCCATACCATGGATCCAAAGAATCAACAAAGTATACAGATTCATCAGGAAATGGATCATGAGCTACTTCTCCTGGGTCGATTCTGGGAAGGTCCGATAATAATTCGGCGAAGACGAGAGATTTCTTTGCTTTGGTAGCTATCAAGACCAAATCAAAATGTTGGAGGACTATGATCCATTTGGAATATTTTCCTCCAATAATTTGTTGAGACAGGATGTGTCGCATGGGGTTCTCCAAAGCAATAACAGTAGTCTGTCGCAAAAATATATAGTGTCGAGTTGGGTGACTGCAAAAACTATCGCCAGAGAGAGTTTCGCCACATGTGAATAATGTAGTTCGGGTCCGATTAGACCTTTTGACAAGTAGTGTATCACATGTTCATTGTTGTCACTGTGAAATTGAACCAGAACCATTCCAAGTGATGATGGTGAGGTTGCCAAGTAGAGGAGAAAGTCGCGTGAGTAGTCGGGGGCACTAAGGAGTGGGGCTAAAACAAGTGCATGTTTTAAAGCATCAAATGACCATTGAGCTTGGTCATCCCACAAATATAGTGTTCCATTTTTCAATAATCGCATAAATAATTTCGTCATCTCGGCATAGTTAACAATGAATCGACGTAAAAAATTTTCCATCCCTTGCAAATGTTGGAGTTGGAGGATGGATTGTGTTGCCGAAAATTCAACAATTGCTTTAACCTTATCGGGATGAACCCTAATCCCTTGCTTGGAGACAATGAAGCCTAACAGATGCCTAGACTTGACCATGAATACGCACTTATGAGGATTAAGACGTATATTTTAGAATCTACACCTAGCAAAAATTTCTTTCAGATGAGCAAGGTGATCAGGTCGTTTCTTGGAATGGGCCGAAAGGTCATCCAAGTAAGCTTGTACAATATGTCGAATGTCGTAGAAAGCGTAGTCCATAGCCCGCTGAAAAGTTGCTCCAACATTGTTCAGACCAAATGGGAGTTTACGATATGCAAATGTGCCCCAAGGACAGATAAAGGCAGTTTTATGATGGTCTTTTTTTTTAATCGCAATCTGGTTATAGCCCGAGAATCCATACATGAAGGAAAAATATTCGCATCTGGCACAATGATCGAGAATCTTATCTATGAACGGCGTAGGATAATTGTCTTTAGTACAAGTGGTGTTTAGATCGCGATAGTCAACACAAACTCGGATGGTGCCTTGTTTTTTATCTATGGGAACCGAATTGGAAACCCATTCTGTCAAAGGAATGGGATAGATGAAACCAGCGTTTAGAAGTTTTTCTACCTCAATTTTGATGGCGGCCGCTTTGCGCGGGTAGACAGGCCTAAGTCGCTACCGAATTGGTTTGGAATTTTCATAAATGTTGATTTCGTACTCAACTATAGATGGATCTATGCCGGGAATTTCATCATAAGACCAAGTGAACACATCATGGAATTCCTTGAAAAGGGATGTGAAGCGTGCAATTTCCTCAGGATTGCAATCTACTCCAATCTTAAAATTTTCCACAATACCCATTTTGACCGAGACATCGATGAGCATTGTCTTAGAAAGATTACCCATGTTCCCTTCTGAATCGATAGTTTGAACAGTCGTGTAAGCGGAGGGAACCATCTCAAGTGGGTCAAAGGATGGGATTTCAGTATTTATCACGTCCGAGTCGATCATCGAAGCGCGATGGTGAAACTCTCCCCAAGATTGTTCTTCTAAAGACATGATGTCTCAAATAGCTTCGTCAATAGGCAATAATTCATTGAGGAGATCCTTAGAGAGAATTGTGATGGGTGGGAGGTTTGTACCTTTGGTTGAAATCATACCAGTGGAGGGTTCAGATGTAATTTGGATGGCTTGGTAGGCCAAATTGGCTGGTGAGAGTGGAATCTGATCTCCGTAGGAATCAATGTATGAAGGTTCCAAGAGGATCCATGGGTCGATAGAGCCATCCGAAGTGGTGGATATCATTACAACTATATTTGGGATGTCTAGCAGTGGTAGAGGAAAACAACCTGGTAGGGAAGATGCCTTCAGAAGACCGGTACCAATACTAACGTAAGAGTCAGGAAAGCCTCCTATTAGGGGTATAGTGATACTTGGTAACGTGGTATAATTAGGGGTGAAGAAGGATAACTGATCCACTGTGACTATTTTCCCATCCAATAGAAATAGGATGAGTCATAAGACCGAAGAAACAACGGTGGTCATGGCATAAGACCAACTGTGACCGAGCAATAGATTATAGTCGAGAGGGCGATCTATGACTTCAACGTCCATGGTTATCGTTTTCCCACTCAGAGTGATGGGAAAGCTAGCAAGGTATCCTTTTGGGAGGAAAGTGTGGCCATCGAAAGCTTTGAGGGAATTCGACAGCGGTGACAAGGTAGGATAACCTAAAGCAAGCCAGAATTCTTGTGACATAACGCAGGTCAAAGCACCTTCGTTTATGACAGTGTGATGGATTGGTCTCCCTTTCGACACAACCTACACTTGGAATGTGAGTTGGTGTGAGAGGCGAGTCTGAGATTTTTTCACATCAAAGATAGCTAGCATGGAATCCTAGGGGTCTATTGCACCAATTTCCGAAAGCAAAGCTTTCCTTTGTGCTGGAAAAGTTTGTAATACTTCGAGAGCAGACATAGCTGACGATGCCTACGCTAAATCTTCTACAATGTTATAGTTTTTGGCTGCACGTGCAGAGGTGTTATGAGTCATGTGTCGAAGTGTCCCTTTGGGGTGATGAATCACGGGATCAGCAGTAGGTCGTTCGATATGAAGATCATTGGTCAGCAGTGGATTTGAACTAGTACCAAGTTCTTGAGCGTCTATGATAGGGTTTCCATAAAGCTTGGCTCGTGTTTGAAGTTCAACACTTTCAATGCCATAAATGGCAGATGATCCTTCACCATAAGGATGTGAACCACCATTTCCCCTTTGCTGGGGTTGTGGCCGGTTGTCAACCATGTGTTGGTGTTGTTGCTGTTGATTAGGGAAAGGATTATGAAGAACGACAAGTGTTCGCATAGAATACTTGTTTGCGATAAAATCAGTGCATTCCTGCAGCTGAGGACATTTGTATGTCAAGTGATCCTCTGCACAGATCTTGCAAGGAAATTTCATGAGTTTATCCTTCCCTTTGTCATTTTTGGCAGCGTTTTTATGATTAGAATTATTCTGATTATCCGGCTGCTCTTCTGAAGAAGATGTCTTTTTCTTGTTCTTCGTGTTCTTTCCACTAGGTTTTTGTGAAGTTTGCATAGAATTTACCTCAGCGGTAGGAAGAGTAGTCATTTGGTTAGGGGTGGTGGCAGCCGAGGATGGATGGGAGGTTTGCCCCCGAGACTATTTTGTGGCTACACCAGAGATTGTGCTGACGAGACCGTCGGCATGGGCTCCGGTTTTCCAAGTAGGGAGGATTTGGGTTACTAGGGGCATTGGGGAGTAAATCATATAGCATGCCAGATTGTGAATATATTAAATCCAAATGTTGGGCATGAAAAATGCATTGATCTTCTGTAACTGCACCGGATAGGCCAATTTCTTTAGAGATGTGGGGTAAGAGATACTTACAAAACCAATTAGATAGAAGATGATCCGGGATTGGCGCTTTGACTAGCCTCCTCCTATGCCTCCATTCATGAATGTGATCAGAGATGTGGGTGGTGGTGTCTTGGCGCAGCGAGGTTAACATTTCCATTCCGGTTTCAAATCTGACTGGTAATTGGAATTTATGTAGAAACTCCATCGCTAAAGTGCAAAAAGTGTTTATGGCAGCACGTGGCAATTCAATATACCACTTGGCGGCATTTCCTGTGAGGGTCCGGGGAAACAGTCGAAGCCAGACACTATTATCCACCATGGAATTAGATATAGCCCATAAATGAAAGGTGGTGATGTGTGTGGCTGGGTCTTCCCCTTGTTTCCGAATCAAACTTTGGGATGTTAGAAGGAATCTTGTGCGGTACTGGAGGCCAGAGAGGGTTGTGATTGATGGGGTCATTAGTCAGTTTATAGATGTCGGGAATGTCTAGAGCTACTAAAAATGGCAATTGCGGGTTTTCTCCCGAATCTAACCAAGGAAGTATTGGCTGACTATTTGGACCATAGGGTTCGCCTGTTGTAGTTCCTAGAGACAGCCTCGAGTTGTCAGAGACCAGTGCCTAGGACATCTTAGCTAGTAAAGAGTGGAAGGTATATCCTAAGACCATTATTCAGCTCAGGGCTCTTTACCATATCAACTTTTCTGATGAGTCACAAGATTTGATGGGACCAGATAGCTTTCAGATCAGCAACATATAGAAACATGCAGAGGCAAGAGTAGAATTACTTACATAGATGCATCAGACAGCTTAGAAACAACTTTCATTAAGGAGGGCCAGTTTCCAAAGGTTATATGGAGATTTTTAAATCAAGGCGTTTGCGGTGTAGAAGGTAAAAGAGGTGCACTAATTACCAATCGAAAGGTATTCGGAAAACATATTTTGCTATAGTATGGGCTTAAGAACTAAGAATCTATATATACCAATCAGTTCTGAACGAATAAGATTCCACGATATTCAATACAGAGGAAATCTGAATGAAGTGTAAAACGAAACTTCATATCATGTATGAGCCATATTTAAAGCAGCTATGCCAGCCTCATATAAGTACCACATATGATAAATTTATATCAGAACTGGCGAGTCACTCGCATTCCAAAACATGATATAAAGAACATGGAGACAAAGAAATAGACAATGAAACAATACTACAAAGAAAGAGTCACAGACCATACAACATCTAGACTGGAATCCTCACATAAAATAGAACTTCTCTTCGCTGAGACCCTATGGGCTCTTTGTATATGTATTAATAATTCGACCACAAGCATACGAAATATTCTTGCACAACAAGTTTCTTGAGAAAATCTGGAACCATTTTTTCTCATTTGATCTTGCTTATATAGACCTCTTCCTATCTCAGCGAGAAGATATTATTTGAGAAAATATCTTCTTCGCATGACCAAAATCTGTTACAGGTCCTTATCAAAACAACAAAACTCATGATGAGGAATCAGGCCTCTCATCATGGATAGTCAGGCACTTGGCCGTTTTTAAAACAGAAAATTAAACAGTAGTCTGATAAAAAAGATAAAATGTTGGAGTGGAGCAAGTAGCCCACTCGAAACTTTAAAAAGTAACTAATTTAGTAAAAAGTAAAAAGGCCACGAGGGCCGAATCATGAAATAACAATTCATCATTTGTGAGAAGGGGTCAAGGCTGTTGCTGACACTGGTGGCGGTGCGTTTGCGGATGAACTGGCAATTTGGCTAACGAACTGGGCACACCTCTGTTGACTGTCTGCGACAGGCTTAGGCATCATTGCAAATCCTTCTACCCTTATGAAAGCTTCAGTGAGGTCACTCGGATTTGCTTCAGTATGATTTAACAAGTGGAGAAGAGCAAACTCTGGGCGCAGTGACGCAATCATGGTTTCAGCCTTGAGCCGGGTAGTTTTATCTGTCATGACATCTGTACTATCCCTTTCTTGCTTTAGGCATGCTTCGTAATCCAGAAATGGTCGCAGCATAGAAGGGGTGGTTGAGTCCCAACACGTTGGAAGCCCTGATGTCATGATTTCAGCCCAAAATACGTCAAACCTGTCTACAGTGTATATCAACTACTGCAAGGCCTTCAAAGCCAGGACGCGAGCCGATTCCTTTTCGATGAGTTTCTGACATTCTAGGGCCTCTTTGTGCCGGCTGACTATGCTGTTTTGCTCTGCTTCGTTGGCTCTCAGCACTTTCAAGAATGACACATACTCTCTGGCACACTGAGCCCTGTTGACTAAATCGACATCCCCTTCCTGAAATCGCCTTTTGAGGTAGAGTACTGAAGATTTAATCTCCTCGATGACTTGCAGAAATTCCCATTGCCCTGTTACAGCTGAGATGATCTCGGACGAAATGATCTTTCTGCCCTCTCTGAGAGTGAGGTTACCTTTTAGGCGTGCTTCAAGATCATTTATAGTCTTCTGCTGGTCGGCCCTCATTTTCTTTTCCTGTTCAATTTCTTTCTGCAAGACTTCGATCCTTCTGGTATTCTCTGACTGGGATTTTTCCAAATCCGTGATCTTTTGTCTTGCAGTGGAAGCCTGTTTCTCTAGTACGTCATTTGCAGCTTTTGCTGAATCCAAATTTTCTGAAAGTGAGCTCATCTCAGGTGGCGTTGTAGCTGGCGCACAGTTGTGCGTGTCCCAAGTGTTCTGTAGCTCTGCCAACCTACTCTGCAGAGTAGCGATTGTTCCTGCCAACTTCTACTTCTCTTCTCTTTCCTGTGACAAGGTGCCAGCCAATTCCCTTTTCTCTTTCTCTACTTGTGCTAGCTCGGCTGTCTGCACATGTTGGGAGGCTGACATGTGGGATTTACCTTTCAGTGAGGTAAATTCCTTCCGAAATTGGTCTATTAAAAAGGCCTGCAGGTTTGTTTCCCCAGTGTCTTTTCCTTTGATTTGATCCTCGAGACTTCATATCCAATTTTCTTGGGCGCGGGCACTGGCCTGCTCATTCTTCAGGGTAGTCCTCATTTGTGCATGCTTTTTCTAAATTTTCCTTAGTGCAATGGTAGCTCGCATTACCTCATCTTTTAGCATATCAGCTACAACCTGAAACAGGTTACACATATCAATTGCTGGCACCTTAGTCATATCAATTGCATGTTGGAGTACCCGGTAGCTAGTGGTGCCTATATCAGGGTCCAATAGGGCTTCGGCCATAGACAGTACCAGATGCTCGGTATCCACATTCATGGTGGCGGAGATCCTGGTGTGATACTTTTCTACATACCCCTCTAGCTCAGTTTTTTATTTCTCTCTAATTATACTGTTTTTCTTGACCCTTTCGGCTGCCACCAGTGAGGTATGATCTCCCATGGCATGTGAAACCTCAGTGAAGTCGGAATAGGTGGTGCTGTCTCTCAACACTTTGATTCTGGCGTTGCTGCTGTCAAGTGGCGCATATGGTATGAACTGCTCAAGCAGCTGTTCCTCTCCTATAATTTTGGCTTCACTTGAGACCGTTTTCTATTTTTTACGAGAGGGAGAACCTGTTCCTGAAGGACCGACTTCCTCTTCTTGGTCTTTGTTGATGCCTTCCTCTTCCCCTGTGGCAGATGAATCTGTCTCCATCTGCGAAACCAAAGGCCAAATTTCCATGTTAGCCTTCCACTCCATAAACGGTCTTGGTTCATGTACATAAGGTGCAGACAGATTTCTCTTTCTCCTGTTTGAAATAATCTCCTGGGGATCATAAGCCCAAGTCTTCCCCTGTCTTAGGTCCATACCTTGCAATAGCTTTTCGATAATGGGAAGGGCCAGTCTTGAATTCACGATGAATGGGCCGATTTGGGTAGGAAGCCTCAGAATGTAACCTTTCTTAGCGGGGAAAAAATGGAGCTGGTCAGCTTTGAGGGTTTGCCGAATATACTCCAGAGCGTAAAATCGTCGGGCGGGAAACACCAGTAGCAGGTAAGGGGCAACCTCGGCTCCATAGACCCGAATTTCCGTATAATTATCAGAGAGATACCAGTCCCCGGTGCTCTGGATTTTACCAGCTTGCAGCCAGTTCTTCATTTCAGGAAAAACCCTAGGGGAGGGCGAACCATGAATGATGGTGTAAGCAATGGACATGAAATCGTTCAGGAAACTAGAATAACCCACCCCTTTTGGAAATTGGCACACTGTAGAGTTCCAGTCAAAAATAGGCCGGGGCTGAGAATTGACCTCGTATACCCTATCCAAGCCCAAACGCTTGAAACTATCAGCATGCTGATACAAGAAAAGATAGAACACCAATGAACAGAAACGAAAATGACTGGTTTCAGGAAGTTCTTAGAACTGGGTATGGATGCTGGCAGATAAGTAACCTGGGATATCTAGGACTATCCCCTTCTGAGACATTAACCACAGAAAGAAAACACATAATTTGGAGGTTTCCCCCATCTCGCCTACACCTAACAGATCGGCAATGAACGCGAGGATGGGTTGTACCTCCTCCTTGAACAGGTTTAATGGGAAGAGTTCCGTTCTGGGAAGGGTAGTGGCCTGGCTGCTAGAAATAGAAGCAATAAAGCTTTTTTGATGCTCCCATGGTGATTTAGTAAACTGGGAAGTTAAAGCTTCGTCGCTGAAAGCAATGTAGGTGGCGCTGGTGGGAAAACGGAGGGCTTGCTTGATGATGTCGGGCGAAAGGGAGAAAATATGATTTCCTTGGGCGAAGGTAAAAGTGCCTCAGTATTCATCATAGGCGTCTCTGAGCCAGTAGATGAACTCGACCACCAGGAATACTGGGGGGGTAATCTGATGGTAAAAGCCTGACACAACCACCCGGTATCGATTCCTATTATGAACATGACACGAAAAAAGCTTAGGCCTTATACTACTAATGGGGAAAGAGTACTGGTGGTCGCAGACTCCAGCTTGCTTGTCGATGAAAGGCTCGAAACTAGGAGGGTTTCTGATTTCCCAGACCTGGGGGGTCTCTGGTTCGTTATTCTTGGGTGTGCCCCTTCCCATGATTGACATATGAAAACAAAAATAAAAACGAAGGGAAAACAAAGGGAATTGAAAGGGACAGAGTACCTGCACAAGAGGTAGATTTGCTTGGGAAATCGATGCAGAGGGTAGTCTGGTGATGATTGGGTAGACCCAGTACTTGTTCCCGCTTGGTATATACCATGACTGGAAGACCTGAGACTTTTACCACAGAAAACGACGGGAAACTGCTGTGAAGACTGGTAATTCTGAGTCAGGAAGGGGTAGAAGTTAAATAGGTAGGGCAAGTGTCGTAAGGACACTGACAATGGGGCACGCGGCATGTAGGGATTGGGTGTTATTTGGGGACAGGTGAACACCGCGTGCCGGGTTTACTACCGGTACGGGCCTCAGTACCAGCTCATCTAGGACTTACCTTACCTCTTTGGCCGCATGCACTGTATAACCCCTGAAACATATTATCCCCAATGCGGATTAAATACATAACCTACCAGCTGTAAGGGTCCACCTTTCGTTCCGCCACATCACCCTGTCATGCGACATGCTCCTGCCACCTCCTTCTAACCTTGGGTCCCCACCACACCACGCTATCACAATTCCGCAGGGGTATGGGTCTCTTCCCTTCCTCGCTGCTCGACCCCCTCGGAATTTCCCTTGTGTGCATATTCATGTGGTGGTTATTCTTTTAATATTTTCGTTTTGCGCTCTCCGTACCGCTTCTTTGCACTTTTATGTTTCCGTTAGCCTTTTCGCTTTATACTCCACCTTTGGCTTTTATGCACGTGACTTTTGTTACCTTGTTTCATTTCGACCAACTTTTGAAGTATTTCACCCTTCGATATAATGTTCAAAACATGACTTGTCAACGTTTTAATAAACCAATGACTAATGTTAAAGATTAAACAACATTGGCTCCACCTGGGGACGACACGTTCATCCTTGAATGTGTCAAGAACTACGCAAACCACCTGTTGTCTTCTGTGAACGCCACTTCTCATCCTTCTCTACTCTTTACCTCTTCTTCATGATTCACCGTCGATCAACATTATTCAAACAACGCTTAAAACAGGAAATAATATACAATATGGTACATCAAGCTTTCTCGACCTGAGTCAGTACTGGAAATAAGGCTTGAGGAACTGACCATTAACAGGGGCATCCAGCAAATCCCCCTGCAAATTCTCCAACCTGAAAGTATTGTTGCCACCTTGTTCTGCAATTTTGAAAGGGCTGAACCAGAGGGGATCGAATTTTCCGTGTTTGCCCTTATCAGCCCTTCATACATCCCACTTCAGTACTAAATCCCCTGTCTGTAGCTTTCTGTCTTTAGCGTGTTGATCAAAAAGCTCTTTCATTTTCTCTTGGTATGCCTCTAGCTTCTGATTTACCTGACTACGCGTCTCTTCGAGCTCTACCAACTGATTAATTCTCCTAGTAACGTCGTTAGGCTCGTCTTTATTTTATTGCATGAACCGAGCTACTGGTAGAGCCAACTGCACAGGAAAAACTGCTGCTCTCCCATAAAATATTTCGTATGGGGACTTCCCGGTTGCCCTTTTGCTAGTGATTCAGTTAGCCCATAGAGCGAACTTCAGTTGAGAATCCCAATTCTTCTGATTCTCGTTGATATTCTTCTTCAGTGCTCGGACCAGAGTTTTGTTTGAGGACTCTGCAAGACCGTTCCCTTGGGGGTAGTAGGCCGTAGAGTGACCCAGTGCAATATTATACTGCTGGAAAAATTTGACAAATTTTGTGGATTTAAAGGCTTGTGCATTGTCAGTTATTATCTTAGCGGGACAACCGAATCTGGATATGATATGTTCCTCCATGAATTTTATTACGACAGTGTCATTTGCATTCCTGTCAGGCACAGCTTCCACCCATTTTTTAAAGTAATCAATGGCTGTCAATATCCATTTATGCTGTCCACTTGAGGGGGGATGTATTTCTCCTATGAAGTCGATTCCCCACTGCTGGAATGGCTCATCCACGTGGACAGGGATCATGGGGAGTGGTGCCAATTTCTGTCTCTCAGAAAACCTCTGACACTTCTCACAGGCTCTAACTCGGGCGAATATGTCTCCAAACATTTTAGGCCAGAAGAAGCCAGCCTTCAGAATCTTGTGAGCAGTAGCCCTCCAACTGTAATGGCCCCCACAAGTTCCCTCGTGGAATTAAGCCATTATACTCTCCACCTCCTCTTCCGCAAGACATAGGAGTAGGATACTAGAGGGATCTCGCCAATACAACCGACCGTTTGCAACCATATACTTCTATGACTTCAACCTCAGTGATTTGTATTTAGTCTTCTCGCAGCTGGGTGGGAAACTGAGGGTTAGGAGGTACTCTACCAACTCTTTGTACCATGGGCTGATAAGGTACTTCATATGTATCTTCTGGGAGGCTATTTCTATTCTTTGTGCTTCCTCCTCTGCTCCAGTATCTTCGTTTGCGGTCATAGACAAGTTGATACCCAAGGCCTGGCAATTTGATTCAGACAGGATCTTGGCTAGACCTTGCCCCTTGATTAATTTGGTAGGACGGATATCTAACTAGTATTCCTGTATTTTCGCTATCCACTTTCCTCTTTTTCCTTCACTGTCCCCGTGGATAAGAATGTCTTTAACTACTGCTGTAGGAACAAATGCAGTGATGTGGGACTGCAAAACATACATTCAGAAAGATTTGAGGGATTTCACCAGAGCATACGCTTACTTCTCCAATATGTTATATTTCAGTTCAGCATCCCGAAGCACCTGACTGAAAAAGGCAATAGGCTGTTCATACCCCTCTTCGTTTTTCTGCAACAAAACTCCAGCTACTGTATGGGGGGATGCAAAGGAGAAAATCATAAATGGTTTGGCATAATCTAGCCCGGCTAACACAAGAGCTTCAATAAATGCATTTTTAATTCTAGCAAAATCTTCCCTTGATTCTGGCGACCATTTCACTTCATTATCCTTTTTTAACATATCAGTTATGTGCCTAACTATCTCAGTGTAGTTAGGGATGAATCTCCTCAGGAATTTTATACGCCCTAGGAACACCTGAACTTCCTTCTTGTTTCTGGGCAGGGCAATACTGTTTATGACTTCCACTCTTTTGGGGTCTATCTTTACTCCATCTTTAGTGACAATGTGTCCCAGGAGCTTACCCTCTTCTAGTGCAAACAAAGACTTTTGTGGGTTAAGGGAGAGGCCATACCTTCTGCACTTCTCAAAGGTTCTGCGCAGGTGTTCTATGTTCTCTGGATCCTCCTTTGAAAACACTGTAATGTTGTCCAGATATACCACCACGAACTGGTCCTGTTATCCAATAAAAGCAATATCCATGGCCCTCTGGAAAGTGGCCCCTGCGTTAATCAGCCCAAAAGGCATTCTGGCATACATAAACGTTCCCCATGGGGTGGTGAAGGTCGTCTTCTTTTGATCTTCTGGAAACACAGCTACTTGATTATACCCAGAGAATCCATCCATCATCGAAATCCGGGTAGCCCCTACCACTTTCTGCAATATGTGATCCATCTTGGGCAGTGGGTAATTATCTTTCAATGAAGCCCTGTTCAGGTTCCTATAATCAACACATAGTCTTATTTCTCCATTCTTCTTCCTCACAGGGACTAGATTAGCTACCCACTCAGAGTACCTCAATGGTACAATGATTTTAGCCTTCAGCAGTTTCTTAATTTCTTTCTCAATGGAAGGTAGCAATAGTGGATTTATCTGTCTAAGCTTTTGCTTATGTGGCTTTGCATCTCCCTTCAGTGGAATCTTACGCTGCATAATGCTGACATCGAAGGTTTTTAGGTCTTGATATGACCAGGCAAACACATCCTTATAGGACTGAAATAACTTCTGATACAGCTGTTTATATTCTTCCGGGACCTTCTTAGACAGCTTCACGATTTTAGGGTCAGCCTCAGTGCCCGGATTCAGGTCCTCAACCTGGTTTTCTTCTACAACTTTGTTTGGCTGCAATGGAACATCATTCTTGTTGAACAGCCTTTCCAAAGGCACTAGCCCTCAGGGAATAACATTCCCTTTCAATTGTAGAAACTTGTGACCTGCTACCATTTCTTCCCATTTGTTCCCTGATGTTTCTTCAGTTTCTTCTTCTTCACACATGTCGATCTCCATGTTAGAGAACTCCCCAAATGTCTCCAAGAATCTCTTTAATTGATCCTCATATTCTAATACCTGCCAGTGCTTGATGTTGTCTGGGATTGACAGCCTATAACGCACCTCAATCTCATATCTCAATAGAGGGTTCTTAGGTGGCCAAAAAGTACTAGCAGCCACTGCTAGAGAATCTTCCATTCTGTTTTTCTCCCGAGGCATGAAATGGATATTAAATGCTAAGAAAAATTTCTCCACCAGATCCCAGACTTCATTCCTATAGGCTCTCAGCCTAGGATGTTTAGCCTGACACTGATTCTTCACCTGCCTGACTACTAGTTCTGAATCTCCCAGAACCTTTAGACTTTGTATGTTCATGCTCCTGGCTGTCTGCAACCCAAGTAAGAGTGCTTCATATTCGGACACGTTATTCGTGGCTTCATACTCCAGCTTGAACGAAAGAGGCACCCACCTCCCTACTGGCGAAATCAATAACACCCCAGCTTCATTTCCTTCTCTAGAGTTGGCTCCATCGAAGTGAAGAGTCCAGATTTCTGACTCAGGACTTTCTTTGAACTGTTCTATCTTGATCTGGTAAAATGATGGTTCATTTGCGTACTCTTGATATTCCTCAAGCATTAAGCATGAAAAATCCCCCTCCCTGCTATAAGCCGGAGAATTCACTGAATCATCCACTTTAGTGACTGTCTTAACAAATCTAGTCTCTCTGTACAACCTCCTCTCTTGGCCGCCAAATACAGGGATAGTGGCATAGGTCAGATCCCGCTTAATCGATCCCCCAATTTTGGTTCCCCAAGATCTTGATAGTAACATGCCGAAGCGAGATGGGATGTCAGCCACCACTATATCCATCACTACATTTTTTGCTGGGATCTGGGCCAGGTTAACCACCAACTCTTTTATCATACCCAGGCACTTAACTCTTTTGGAGTCAAATGAGTAAAGGTATTTGTAAGGGCGGGTGATCTGTAGGCCTAGTTGCTCCATGACTGACAAGGGTAAAAGGTTATGAGAGGCTCCTGAATCTAACATGTAGTTATGCAGGAGCAGGTCATGTATTACTAAAGACACATAAAAAGGTGGAGTGGCGGCATCCAATTCCTCTACATGTGGGCCAAAAACAACCATAGGCCTTTCTTCTTGCAGGTTGAGACTATCTGGAATGTGTGTTACTTCTGGAGGAAGCATGAAGGATGTGACTTGGGACTGATATGCTGGCTGTTTCAATAGCTCAATCAAGGGAACTGGGATTTTCACTTTTTCAATTTATTTTTGTAAACTAAAGACAGATGAAGACTTATCTATTGACACTTCTTTTTCTTTTGAATCTTTGTTTTGGAGGGGAGGCTTAACTTCTTTTACGATGGGCTTGACCTTAGGAGGCGCAGTTACTTGCGAAGATGAAGGCATTAGAGTATCAGATTGTAGAGATTGGTTAAGAGGCCTCTTACCTTTTTCTGAGGGCTTTTGAGGAGTGACCTCCTTCTGTGCAAGTGCCTCTTCTTGAGGTGTGTCCTCCTCTTGATCTTGAATGCGAGTTTTCTTTCTGGAGGACCTGAGTTCATATCTTTTATTGAACTTAGCTTGCATGAAATCAACGAACTGCTTGCAGTAGTCATCAATATCAGGCTCTTCAGTATCTTCATTGGCCTTCACTTCTGAGTGAGCTTGTACTTCCTCTTCATCACTTTCATGTACAGGACATTCTATGTCATTACTGTTTGAGAAGACAAGGCATGCCTCCTCTTGTTCGTAGGCAGGATCTTCAAGGGAAACCTCTACTTGCCTCTCTAAGTATAGAGGGTGCGGTACTTGATCTTGCTGCTTCTTCTGTCCCCTCTGCAGTATCTGCAAGGGTGGTTTTCTATATTGAGGATTGAATCCTCTGTTTGGATCATTCTGGAAATTATTTGGGGGTGAATTCTTGGCCTCCATCTCAAGCTTGATCAGCGTACTTGAGAGATTCTTGATGATCTTGTTCATTTCTTCGATCTTGTCATTAGCCGAATCTCTGTCTTGGCTTGAGGTGGATACTTCCTCTTTTCCCCTTCTTCTAAAATCCTGTTCATGTTTCCCTTTGGATTTTCCAGTAGAGGAAAAATTTTCTTCTATCTCCAATGCGTCGGTCTGTGCATTGTCCAGAGTGGCTGGCTTCCTTTCTCTCAAGGAGAAACCGAATTCAGAATCAAACGCTGCCACAAAAACGACCTTGGCAGTGGTCTAGTGAGGCTTCATGTCGGCGGGGAGACTCAGGTACAATTTTTTAAATCTTCTAATAAACTCTGACACCCCTTCATTATGTTTCTTTTTGAGAGTGTTGAATTCAGTAATAATATTACCATGATCTTTCTTTTCTCCCCATTTTTTGATAAAGGTATCCTCCATTCCCTCCCATGTATTGATAGAATGAGCTCCAAGTGTCTTGAACCAATTCCTAGCTTCCCCATCTAAGTATTGCACAAAAATCCTTAGGACTACGTCCAGATGTTCCACATTAAAATTCTCTACAAAAGAGCAAAAGACTTCGATATGTTTCTAGGCTTCAATCTCATTCTCACCACTGAATCTGGGCAGAATCTTTAAATAATCTTGTGGCATGTCATTTAATACTACAGGTAGCTCCATAGGAGTGTATTTTTTTTGCAGGAAGCTAGGGACATTCGCCATTGGAGGAGGTGGAGGTAACAAGAGAGCTTGGTGAGTAAGTGGAGGGTTAGGTGGAAGTGTGGTGTGAATGATGATAGGAATATAATGAACAACAGCTTGGGATGATGGAGACAAGGGTGGAGTGATAACAATAGATACTTTTGTGACTTCTTTAACTTCCTCGACCTCTGGAGTAGGATGAAATGTGTAACGGGTTGTATCTACTGACTCAGCCTCGTCCTTGACTCGGATATTTCCCGGGGGTAGATAGTCTGAGTAATAACTGGTTTCACCCAGAGCGGAGTTAGAATATTTCCACTGGGCAACCTGAGAAGAGGAAGAAGCAAGGTCTTCCAGAGAGAGTGGTGGAATCTCTGTATGAAAAAAAGGTCTCCCTCTCCAGCTTCTTCTATGTAAAATTATTTCGTGGTCAAACACAGAGGGTGTCTTTGGCTGAGAAGTATCTGACCTAAGGTGTGGCTTCCGAGGAGCCAGGACTGCAAAGAGATTTAGCATGGGAAATGAATGTGGAGTCGCCAAGGTGAGGGATATAAAACTCTCAACTCTTCATGCTCACCTAACTGAAGAGTGAAATGGGGTTTTTTCGAGGCCCAGGGATTTCTATCTTTCATCAACTTCAATCCCCGGCAACGGTGCCAAAAATATGTTGTAGTTCCTAGAGACAGCCTCGAGTTGTCAGAGACCAGTGCCTAGGACATCTTAGCTAGTAAAGAGTGGAAGGTATATCCTAAGACCATTATTCAGCTCAGGGCTCTTTACCATATCAACTTTTCTGATGAGTCACAAGATTTGATGGGACCAGACATTTTTCAGATCAGAAACATATAGAAACATGCAGAGGCAAGAGTAGAATTACTTACACAGATGCATCAGACGGCTTAGAAACAAGTTTCATTAAGGAGGGCCAGTTTCCAAAGGTTATATGGAGATTGTTAAATCAAGGCATTTGCAGTGCAGAAGGTAAAAGAGGTGCACTAATTACCAATGGAAAGGTATTCAGAAAACATATTTTGCTATAGTATGGGCTTAAGAACTAAGAATCCATATATACCAATCAGTTCTGAACGAATAATATTCCATGATATTCAATACAGAGGAAATCTGAATGAAGTGTAAAACGAAACATCATATCATGTATGAGCCATATTTAAAGCAGCTATGCCAGCCTCATATAAGTACCACATACGATAAATTTATATCAGAACTGGCGAGTCACTCGCATTCCAAAACATGATATAAAGAACATGGAGACAGTGAAATAGACAATGAAACAATACTACAAATAAAGAGTCACAGACCATACAACATCCAGACCGGAATCCTCACATAAAATAGAACTTCTCTTCACTGAGACCCTATGGGCTCTGTGCATATGTATTAATAATTCGACCACAAGCATACAAAATATTCTTACACAACAATTTTCTTCAGAAAATATGGAACCATTTTTTCTCATTCGATCTTGCTTATATAGACCTCTTCCTATCTCAGCGAGAAGATATTTTTTGAGAAAATATCTTCTTCGCATGACCAAAATATGTTACAGGTCCTTATCAAAACAACAAAACTCACGATGAGGAATCAGGCCTCTCATCATGGATAGTCAGGCACTTGGCTGTTTTTAAAACAGAAAATTAAACAGTAGTCTGATAAAAAAGATAAAATATTGGAGTGGAGCAAGTAGCCCACTCGAAACTTTAAAAAGTAACTAATTTAGCAAAAATTAAAAAGGGCACGAGGGCTGAATCATGAAATAACAATTCATCATTTGTGAGAAGGGGTCGAGGCTGTTGCTGACACTCGTGGCGGGGCGTTTGCGGATGAACTGGAAATTTGGCTAACGAACTGGGCACACCTCTGCTGACTGTCTGCGGCAGGCTTAGGCATCATTGCAAATCCTTCTACCCTTATGAAATCTTCAGTGAGGTCGCTCGGATTTACTTAAGTAGGGATTTTATGATTTAACTAGTGAAGAAGAGCAAACTCTGGGCGCAGTGACGTGATCATGGTTTCGGCCTTGAGCCAGGTAGTTTAATCTGTCATGACATCTGTACGGTCCCTTTCTTGCTTTAGGAATGCTTCGTAATCCGGAAATGGTCACAGCATAGAAGGGGTGGTGGAGTCCCAACACGTCGGAAGCCCTGCTATCATGATTTCAGCCCAAACTACATCAAACCTGTCTACAATGTATATCAACTGCTGCAAGGCCTTCAAAGCCACGACGCGAGCCGATCCCCTTTCGATGACTTTCTGACATTCTAGGGCCTATTTTTGGTGGCTAACTATGCCGTGTTGCTCTGATTCATTGGCTCTCAGCCCTTTCAAGAATGACACATACTCTCTGGCATGCTGAGCCCTGTTGACTAAATCGACATCCCCTTCCTGAAATCGCCTTTTGAGGTAGAGTACTGAAGATTTCATCTCCTCGATGACTTGCAGAAATTCCCATTGCCCTATTACAGCTGAGATGATCTCGGACCAAATGATATCTTTGCCCTCTCCGAGAGTGAGGTTACCTTTTAGGGGTGCTTCGAGATCGTTTATAGTCTTCTGCTGGTCGGCCCTCGTTTTCTTTTCCTGTTCAATTTATTTCTGCAAGACTTCGATCCTTCTAGTATTCTCTGACTGGGATTTTTCCAAATCCATGATCTTTTGTCTTGCAGTGGGAGCCTGTTTCTCCAGTACGTCATTTGCAGCTTTTGCTGCATCCAAATTTTCTGAAAGTGAGATCATCTCAGGTGGCGTTGTAGCTGGCGCACAGTTGTGCATGTCCCAAGTGTTCTGTAGCTCTGCCAACCTACTCTGTAGAGTAGCGATTGTTCCTGCCAACTTCTCCTTCTCTTCTTTTTATTGTGACAAGGTGCCAGCCAATTCCATTTTCTCTTTCTCTACTTGTGCTAGCTCGACTGTCTGCACATACTGGGAGGCTGACATGTGGGCTTTACCTTTCAGTGAGGTAAATTCCTTCCGCAATTGGTCTATTAAAAATGCCTGCGGGTTTGTTTCCCCAGTGTCTTTCCCTTTGATTTGATCCTCGAGACTTCGTATCCAATTTTCCTGGAAGCGGGCACTGGCTTGCTCATTCTTCAGGTTAGTCCTCATCCGTGCATGCTTTTTCTCAAGTTTCCTTAGTGCAATGGTAGCTCACATTACCTCATCTTTTAGCATATCAGCTACAACCTGAAACAGGTTACACATATCAATTGCTGGCACCTTAGTCATATCAATTGCATGTTGGAGTACCCAGTAGTTAGTGGTGCCTGTATCAAGGTCCAAAAGGGCTTCGGCCATAGACAGTACCAGATGCTTGGTGTCCACATTCATGGTGGCGGAGATCCTGGTGTGATACTTTTCTACATACCCCTCCAGCTCAGTTTTGTATTTCTCTCTAATTATACTATTTTTCTTAACCCTTTCGGCTGCCACCGATGAGGTATGATCTGCCATGGCCTGTGAAACCTCAGTGAAGTCGGAAGAGGTGGTGCTATCCTTCAACACTTTGATTTCGGCCTTGCTGCAGTCAAGTGGCGCATATGGTATGAACGGATCAAGTAGTTGTTCCTCTCCTATAACTTCGGCTTCACTTGAGACCGTTTTCTGTTTTTTACGAGAGGGAGAACCTGTTCCTGAAGGATCAACTTCCTCTTCTTTGTCTTTGTTGACGCCTTCCTCTTCCCCTGTGGCAGATGAATCTGTCTCCATCTGTTAAACCAAAGGCAAAATTTCCATGTTAGCCTTCCACTCCATAAACGGTCTTGGTTCATGTACATAAGGTGCGGACTAATTTCTCTTTCTCCTGTTTGAAATAATCTACCGGGGATCATAAGCCCAAGTATTCCCCTGTCTTAGGTCCATACCCTGCAATAGCTTTTCGACAATGGGAAGGGCGAGTCTTGAATTCACGATGAACGGGCCGATTTGGGTAGGAAGCCTCAGAATGTAACCTTTCTTAGCAGGGAAAACATGGAGCTGGTCAGCTTTGAGGGTTTGCTGAATATACGCCAGAGCGTAAACTCGTCGGGCAGGAAACACCAGTAGCAAGTAAGGGGCGATTTCGGCTCCATAGACCTGAATTTCCGTATAATTATCAGAGAGATACTAGTCCCCGGTGCTCTTGATTTTACTAGCTTGTAGCCAGTTCTTCATTTCAGGAAAAACCCTAGGGGAGGGCGAACCATGGATGATGGTGTAAGCGATGGACATGAAATCGTTTAGGAAACTAGAGTAACCCACCCCTTTTGGAAATTGGCGCACTGCAGAGTTCCAGTCAAAAATAGGTCGGGGCTGAGAATTGACCTCGTATACCCTATCCAAGCCCAAACGCTCGAAACTATCAGCATGCTTATACAAGAAAAGATAGAACACCAATGAACATAAACGAAAATGACTGGTTCCGAGAAGTTCTTGGAACTGGGTATGGCTGCTGGTAGATAAGTAACCCGGGATATCTAGGACTACCCTCTTCTGAGACATTAACCAGAGAAAGAAAACACATACTTTGGAGGTTTCCCCCAGCCCGCCTACACCTAACAGACCGACAATGATCGCGAGGATGGGTTGTACCTCCTCCTTGAACAGGTTTAATGGGAAGAGTTCCATTCTGGGAAGGGTAGTGGCCTGGCTGCTGGAAATAGAAGCAATGAAGCTTTTTTGATGCTCCCATGGTGATTTAGTAAAATGGGAAGTTAAAGCTTCGTCGCTGAAAGCAATGTAGGTGGCGCTGGTGGGAAAACAGAGGGCTTGCTTGATGATGTCGGGCGAAAGGGAGAAAATCTGATTTCCTTGGGCGGAGGTAAAAGTGCCTCGGTCTTCATCGTAGGCGTCTCTGAGCCAGTAGATGAACTCAACCACCGGGAAGACTGGGGGGGTAATCTGATCGTAAAAGCCTAACACAACCACTTGGTATCGATCCCTATTATGAACATGATGCGAAAAAAGCTCAGGCCTTATACTACTAATGGGGAAAAAGTACTGGTGGTCGCAGACTCCAGCTTGCTTGTCGATGAAAGGCTCGAAACCGAGAGGGTTTCTGGTTTCCCGGACCTGGGGGGTCTCTGGTTCGTTCTTGTTTGGTGTGCCCCTTCCCATGATTGACATATGAAAACAAAAATAAAAACGAAGGGAAAACAAAGGGAATTGAAAAGGACAGACTACCTGCACAAGAGATAGATTTTCTTGGGAAAGCGACGCAGAGGGTAGTCTGGTGATGATTGGGTAGACCTGGTACTTGTTCCCGCTTGGTATATACCGTGACCGGAAGAACTGAGACTTTTACAGCAGAAAACGACGGGAAACTGCTGTGAAGACTGGTAATTCTGAGGCAGGAAGGGGTAGAAGTGAAATAGGTAGGGCAAGTGTCGTAAGGACATTGACAATGGGGCACGCGGCGTGTAGGGATTGGGTGTTATTTCAGGATAGGTGAACACCGCGTGCCGGGTTTACTACCGGTACGGGCCTTAGTACAATCTCATCTAGGACTTACCTTACCTCTTTGGCCACATGCGCTGTATAACTCCTGAAACATATTATCCCCAATGCGGATTAAATACATAACCTACCAGCTGTAAGGGTCCACCTTTCGTTCTGCCACGTCACCCTGCCACGCGACACGCTCCTGCCACCTCCTTCTAACCTTGGGTCCCCACCACACCACGCTATCACAATTCCGTGGGGGTATGGGTCTCTTCCCTTCCTCGCTGCTCGACCCCCTAGGAATTTCCATTGTGTGCATATTCATGCGGTGGTTATTCTTTTAATATTTGCGTTTTGTGCTCTCCGTACCGCTTCTTTGCACTTTTACGTTTCTGTTAGCCTTTTCGCTTTATACTCCACCTTTGGCTTTTATGCACGTGACTTTCGTTACCTTGTTTCATTTCAACCAACTTTTGAAGTATTTCACCCTTCGATATAATGTTCAAAGCATGACTTGTCAACATTTTAATAAACCAATGACTAATGTTAAAGATTAAACAACACCGCCCATCAATGTGTTACCAGTAGGATAAGTAGGACTTTGATAAAAATTTCCTATAGGTGGAGGGGTAGGGATATATGGTTGTTGTCCATAGGGCATATTATATTGCTGGGCGAATGGTTGGTTGCCCCCAGTATAAAAGTGCCCTCCCATTCCAGATGGAGGTTGGGGTGGGTTAGTCCATATGGATGCAATAGAGCTTCTCGGAGGCATGCTACTACTTGCATAGTTCGGTAACAGCATAGACCCTACACCGATATTTAAACCACTTAAGGGAATAGTGTTAATAATAGGTTGTCTAGTTTGTCCTAACGATTACAGGGGTAGTGAAATGTTCCCTATTGTTTGCGTATTGGTGACACTACCCCCTGGTATGGTGGGCAAGGGGTTTGAACTCAACAAATGGTTCCAACCGAAAGGGTTGATAAAAGGAACCGAAGTAGTCCCACTCGTGGGAGGAGAAATCGTAGGTCCCAACGTGGTCATAGTAGGAGTAGATCCCAAAGGACTCGGCGAGTTACTTACAGTTTTGATGACCGTAGGGTTGGGACTAGGCATAATTTGACTACTGGGGTTACCAAGTAATGGCATAGAACTAACAAATGGTGGGGAGGATGATGGAGAACCTGGGATGGTTGCCATTGGTATCGGCCTTGTGGATGCCGGTTTTGAAATGGATGTTGGTGTGGCCGAAGACATGTCTTAGCATGGTGGAATCTGAATTATCACAGTTGCCGACGGATCAGTGAGTGAAGGATTGTAATGACGTACGACACCTTCCATGAAAGGGTCCTCTAGAAATTCCGAATGATATGAGGCTATGTGAAAATCAGGGTTTTTCAATGGAGATTTCTCTTCTGCAGAAGGCATGGGTTCACCAAGGTTCAGTTCTTCCTCAAGAGGAGGTAGACCTTGTTGTCATCGAGAAAGATGTCGTGGGTCAGATGATGCCATGGTGACCTATTTATTTTTAACAAATTTTAATAAATTGTGATGTATTATAAATTCTTAGTGACAGTAACCACACACCTAAAAAGGAAAAAAGAAAAAAGGACTCTCTAAAATCAATCAGCAAGCAGCCAGAATAGGGTGCCCTGTCTGAGTACTACCGTTTTCTGGTGATGAAATCCAGTATCACAATAGTATACAGAGA
Source organism: Pinus albicaulis (assembly GCA_034641835.2). Taxonomy (NCBI): domain Eukaryota; kingdom Viridiplantae; phylum Streptophyta; class Pinopsida; order Pinales; family Pinaceae; genus Pinus; species Pinus albicaulis. Next base: position 163,015,928 of record CM076583.1, on the reverse strand, counting down.
GGGTTGGTCGAAAGTACAATTACAGTTACTCTATAGCTTCACCCGAACCTCAGACGATAGGTGTAAGTACTCTCGTGAAGACGAGTACCCCCCTAAAGACCGAAGACAGAGTAGGTCCATCTGTTTCAGGTACCAGGACAAACTTTCCTAGTCACCTTGTGTAAGTCCCTAAAAATTATGGCCACTAAATATACCTCAAATCACAGACATCATCAGGGGGGTCCATGGTCTAGGACAACATGCTATATGGGAAGAACACTTAGATCCCTAATCTAGTTTCGACATTCCAGAAGGGAACCCCAATATATAGAATGCCCACCAGATGCAGTCGAAGGTGGGCTACCTTCTTGTGCACCCAATTTTTGTCTCGTTCTTAGCTCCAGTAAAGGAGTGGTCCCGATAATATGAGTGCAGTAGGATTTCACTCGTTAATGACTCTAGTCTCAAGTTTTGAGATCTTGGGTGATTTTCTCACTTTTCCTAACCCAAGATCCTAGCCTGAACTAATGTTGGTGTGAGCTCAGAAAAATTAATGTGATTTATTTTATTATCACTTGATTCTTAGTGTGCTTGATTATTAGTCTTGCGGAGTGGGAGTGGACGTATGAAATGTAATGAGACTCTGACTCTAGAAACCATGCAAAAATATGCTCTAAATATTCAATTAGATGAAGAGTATTTCTACAAGGAGAGGTTTCCTTTCAACATCCATGCACTAACATTCAAATATCAAATTTCAACCTTAAAATATTCAGACATCTATTTACCTCATCTTAACAGTCTTTTAACTGAAATTTTCGTAATTAATTCAGCTAGATGTAGAAAAACTAAAAAAAAAAAATTCTTCTAAAAAGTAAATGTATTCAACACTAACTTTTTAAACAAGAACAAACAAATAGCAATGCCAGCTAGTAAACAAGCACAGGGATTCAGTCAAGAAGTGGTTCTGATGGCCAAAACTCTGCAACCAAAAAGGGACACAACACAGGGTTGAACAACAATTTTTGGCTGAGTAACACACTAGTTCTGAGAAGAGACAACGTTAATGTAGAGACTAACGCAATGGAATCAAAGCTAGGCCGCGCTATAATGCTCTGGAATACTGATAAAGACAGGGTTAGCCAGGGTAAAGTTCTTCAGATGGCCAAAAAGAGCACGGGACTAAACTCTGTGAGCTTTTGAAATGTTTATTGGGCATAAAAGCTGGTCAGAAGGATCTGTGAATGGAGGAAAGAAGGGAGGAAACAATCTGGAAACTTGGGGTTAAATTCCACAGTGGAGTTGCCAATTCTACTATAGGGTAAAATTCTTGGGTTGTTGGTTCTCGAATATCCCTCTCAGGGCTTTCCGATGCTCGAGGCAGACAGTAAGACTAGTTGTATAGTTCACAAATAAGATACATACATGTTCATATCAACTTAAACAACTTGATGGAATAGGATGGGAAATTACCTCTTTAATGATCTCGAAGTCTTTTGGAGAGCACTAAGTAGAGAAGCAGGGATCCTCCTTTACCAGCTCCAAATATCAACCCTATGATCAATCAAAGCACCAGTGTAATCTCTACCACAACATACATTTCTTATCAATTAAGTTAATATATGATAAACATGTAAACTATGCACATCTAAGACATTCATCTCATGCTATACAAGTAATTGAATAACAATAACAATATCAATGCATAGAATGGACAAAATAGACACAGTTCTATTGATTTATAAAAGGGAGGATTACAACCATCGGTTGTACCAAGCCCTCCTCAGTCTTCCAATCTCTCTATCTCTCAATGTGGTGATGTCTTGATCAACAATTTCTCAATGAACCTCTTTGAATTTTGACCTTCACACTACAAAAATAATGCTCTGCTTCACAAGTATTCAAAAATTTCACAATCCTTCAACCTTGAACTAAGAGCCTACAACTCCATTTTATAGGATATGGAGAGAGCAATCATTGCCTTTCCCCTTCCACCAGTTCTAAATAGAAAAAACCAAGATGTTTCCTTAACTTCCCATGCTTTTTCCTTCCTCGAGAGTTCAATTTTTTTTGGCAAGGCCCAATAAGAGACTAGTGCTTTGTAGTTTTTATTTTGTACTGACTCTCTTATGAGAAAAAGCTGGAATTTAAAATCATTCTCCACAGGTTTTTCCTATTTCAAACTCAAAACACGGGTAACGCTACCCTCTAGTCTAAACAGAGCATTTCCCTAGCCACTAACGCAACCTTTTCATTGATCAGGTGCGTTATAATACTCTTTTTCTGTTTTAGGGGTGCGTTACCTTTGCAGAAGTAGGTTTAGTTTAGGTCTTTATATTCCTTCCATATTTATCTTATCCTCTAAGCTGATGAGGAGGTTTTTTGACCTGTAACATATATTCTTGTCTTGTCTATTGGATCTATGGATTAAATCTTATTTTTCTACTATTTAATGTCTTCTAATGCATAGATCTATATTTTTGTAGCATTTTTCTTGATCATCTAACTGCAGATCTGAAGATATTAGCAGTGATTTCTACTGTTAGGGTTGTTTTTTATGCGCAGCTAAAGTGGTCTTTTGTCGTACACCTTGAATCAAGATTCATACTAACACATGGGTCGATAGAGCTATCCAATGTGGTGGATATCATTGCAACCATATGTGGAACCTCAGGGGGCGGGAGAGGAAAACAACCCATCAGGGAAGATGACTTCAGAATACTGGTACCAATACTGACGTATGTGTCACGAATGCCTCTTATTAGGGGTACAGTGCTACTTGGTAACGTGGCATAATCAAGGGTGCAAAAGGATAACTAATCCACTGTGACTATTTTACCATCTAATGGAAAGAGGATGAGTCGGAAGACCAAAGAAACAGTGGCAGTGATTGGGTATGACCAACTGCGACCCAACAATAGATTATATTCAAGATGACAATATACGACTTCAATGTCCACTGTTATTGTTTTCCCACTAAGGGAAATGGGAAAGCTAGCAAGGTAGCCTTTTGGGAGGAAAGTGTGGCCATCGAAATCTTTAAGGGAATTTGATGGCAGAGATAAAGTGGGAGAACCCAAAGCGAGCCAGCAAGTATTTGACATAACGCAGGTCAAAGAACCTTCGTCTATGACAGTACGATGGATTGGTATCCCTTTCAACACAGCTTGTACCCGGAATGCAAGTCGGTGTGAGAGGCAAGGTTTATATTTCTCCATGTCAAAGACAGCTAGTTTGGAATCCTGGGGCTCAATCCCAGCAATGGCTGAAAAAAAGGCTTTCCTTTATGCTGGGCAAGTTTGCAATACTTTGAGAGTAGACATAGCTGATGGTGCCTGCACCAAATCTTCTACAATATTGTAGTTTTTGGAGACACATGCAGAGGTGTTATGATTCGTGTGTCGAAGTGTCCCTTTAGGGGGAAGAATCGTGGGGTCAGCAGCAGGCCGTTCGATATGAAAATCGTTGGGTGGCAGTGGGTTTGAACTGGTACAAGGTTCCTGAGTACCAATGACAGGATTTCCATAAATTTTGGCTCGTGTTTGGAGTTCAACACTTTCTATGCCATAAATGGTGGACTATCCTTCACCGGAAGGATGCGTACCACCATTTCCCATTTCTGGGGGTTGTGGTGGGTTTGCAATCATGTGTTGCTGTTGTTGCTATGGATTAGGGAAGGGATTATGAAGGATGACGGGTGTCCTCCCAGAGTCTTGTTTGTGATAAAATTTGTGCATTCCTGCAGCCGAGGAAATTTTTATGTCAAGTGGTCCTCCACATAGATTCTGCAAGGAAATTTCATGGCTGTCTCTTTCCCTTTGTTTTTTTTAGCAATGATTTTTTTATTTGGATTATTATGATGATCCGACTGCTCTTCTGAAGAAAAGGTATTTTTCTTGTTCTTCTTGTTTTTGCCACTAGGTTTTTGTGAAATTTGCACAGAATTTACCTCAGCAGTAGGAAGAGTAGTCAATTGGTTAGGGGCGGTGGCAGCCGAATATGGCTGGGAGGTTTTCCCACTAGGTTGTTTTATGGCTACACCGGAGATTGCACTGACGAGACCGTCAGCGTGCGCTCCAGGTTTCTGAGTAGTGGGAGGATTCGGATTACCAAGGGCATGGGAGAGTAAATCATATAGCGTGCCAGATTTCGAATTGATCAAATCTAAATGTTGTGCAGGACGAATGGATTGATCTTTTGTGACCACACTGGACAAAAAAATTTCTTTAGCTAGGGTTGGTAAGAGTGACTTACAAAACCAATTAGATAATAGATGATTCGGGATTGGCGCTTTGACTAGCCTCCTCCTACGTCTCCATTCATGAATGTGATCGGAGATGTGGGTTGTAGTGTCTTAGCACAACGAGGTTAAGAGTTCCGTGTTGGTTTCGTATCTAATAGGTAGTTGGAAATTCTTAGAAATTCCGTAGCTAAGGTGCCAAAAGTGTTGATGGCTCTGCGTGGTAACTTAATATATCATTTGGCAGCATTGCCTGTGAGGGTGCGGGGGAAAATTTGAAGCCGAATACTATCATCCACCATGGAGTTAGAAACAGACCATATATTAAAGGTGGTGACGTGCGTAGCCAGATCGTCCCCTTGTTTCTAGTCGAAATTAGGGATGTCAGACGGAATCTTGTGTGGTACGGGAGGCCAGAGTGGGTTGTGATTGATGGAATCATTAGTTAGTTTGTAGATTTCGGGGATATCTAGAGCTGCCAAAAAAGGAAATTGCGTGTTTTCCCTCGGATCTAGCCAAGGAGGTATTGGTGAACTATTCAGACCATAGGGTCCGCCCATCAATGTGTTACCAATAGGATATGTAGGATTTTGTTGATAAAAGTTCCCTGTGGATGGGGGTGTAAGGATATATGGTTGTTGTATGTAGGGTATATTATACTGTGGGGTGAATGGTTGGTTTCCCCCAGTGTAAAAGTTTCCCCCTTTTCTGAATGGATTTTTGGGTTGGTTTTCCCATATGGATGCAATAGAGCTAGTTGGAGGCATGGTGCTATTTGTATAGTTAAGCAACAACATAGATCTTGCACCAGGATTTTTCCCACTCAAAGGAACAGTGTTGAAAATAGGCTGTCCAATTTTTCCTAATGATTGTAGGGGTACCGAAGTGCCCCCTGTTGTCTATGTATTGGTGACACTGCCCCTTGCTATGGTGGCCAAGGGGTTTGAAATCAGCAAAGGGTTCTAACCAAAAGGGTTGCTAAAAGGAATTGAAGTAGCCCCACTCATAGGAGAGGGAACCGTAGGTCCCGGTATAGTCACCGTAGGAGCAGATCCCAAAGGACTCGGAAGTCCACTAACAATTGTGGTGACTGTAGTGTTGGGACCAAGCATAGGCAAGCTACTGGGGCTGCCAATTATAGGCGTAGAACTGATTATCAATGGGGAAGGTGGTGGTGAGCCTAGGTTGGTTGCCATTGGTACCAACCCCATGGGTGCTGATTGTGAAACAAATGTTGATGCAGTCGAAGACATATCTTGGCTCAGTGTAATCTAAACTAACACTGGCTTCGACGGATCCGTGAGTGGAGGATTGCAAGGAGGTACTACTCCTTCCATAAAAGGATCCTTTGGAAATTCCATGTGATACGGTTCTATGTCAAAATTAGGGGTTGTCAGTAGAGACTACTCTTCTAAAGAAGGCACGGGCTCAATGAGAATTGAATCCTCCTTTGGTGTCAACGGAGGGATACCTCGTTGTCGTCGAGACAGATGGCGAGGGTCGAAAGACGCCATTTTGACCTGTTTATTTTTAGCAAATGTTTAATTATTTGTGATGTATTATAAAGTCTCAGTGATAGTAACCACACACCTAAAAAATAAAAAATAAAAATGACTTTATAAAATCAATCAATAAGCGGCCAGAACAGGGTGGCCCCGTCTAAGTACTACCGTTTGCTAGAGATGAAACCCAGTATCAAAATAGCATATAGAGAGGGTTAGTCGTAAACACAGCTACGGTTACTCTAGAGCTTCACCTGAAACTTAGACAATAGGTGTAAGCGCTCTCATGAAGATGAGTACCCTCCCAAAGACCGAAGATAGAGTAGGTCCATCTATTTTAGGCACCAGGACAGCCCATCCTAGTCACCTCATGTAAGTCCCTAAAAATTTTGGCCACTAAAGATACCTCAAATCACAGACATCATCAAGGGGGTCACGGTCATAGAAAGCATGCTATATGGGTAGAACACCTAGATCCCTGATCTAGTTTCGACATCCCCGAAGCGAACCCCAATATATAGCATGCCCACTGAATGCACTTGAAGGTGGGCTACCTTCTCATGCACCATGGTGTTGTCTCGCGCTTAACTTCGGTGGTAGTGTAGTGGTCCCGATAATATGAGTGCAGTGGGATTTCACTTATTAATGACTCTAGTCTCAAGTTTTGAGATCTTGGGTGATTTTCTCACTTCTCCTACCTCAACATCCTAGCCTAAACTACTATTGGTGTGAGCTCATAAAATTTATATGATTAATTTTATTATCGCTTGATTCTTAGTATACTTGATTATTAGTCTTGTGGAGGGGAAGTGGACGTATGAAATGTGATGAGACTCTGACTCAAAAAACCATGCAGAAAATATGCTCTAAATATTCAATTTGAATGAAGATTTTTTCTACAAGGAGAGATTTCTTTCAACATCTGTGCACCAAACATTCAAATAACACAGTTAAAATTTAAAGAATCAGACATCTATCTATCCTCTCTTACTAGCCTTTTTAACCAATTTTTTTTCAGAAATAATGAAGCTAATTTTAGAAAACTAAAAAGAAAATTTCTTCTTCAAAAAGTAGATGCGATTGAAATAAAATTTTCAAAATAAGAACAAAAGACAAAAATGCTAGTTGGTAAACAAGCACAGGGATCTAGCAAGAGAAGTTATCCTGATGGCCAATAACTCCACAACCAAGGGGAAACACAACAGAGGTGTAAACAATAGTTTTGGATGAGTAACGCAAGCAAGAAGAGGCTACAGAGCGTTAGTATTGAGACTAACGCATTGTATCTGAGAAAATACTGTGTTATAACGCTCTGAAACAATTACAGGGGAAGCATTAGTCAGGGTAAAGTTGCACATATGGCTAAGTAGGGTGTAATATGGACTCTGTGAGATTTTGAGATGTTCAGTAAGCATATAAGTTGGTCGGAATGATATGTGAACAAAAGGAAAAATGGAAAGTCATAGGAACAATCTAGAAACATGGGGTTTAATCCCCAGCGGAGTCGCCAATTCTGCTATAGGGTAATATGCTTGGGTGGTGGTTATTGAATATCCCTCTCATGGCTTTCCAGTGCTCGAGGCAGACATTCATATTAGCTGTAAAGGTCACAAAGATGTTGCACACATGTTCATGCTAATATCTATAAATGACAAAGTAAGATGGAGAGATTACCTCTGTATTGATAGTAGGTCCTATGGAGAAAAGCAGGCAGCGAAGTAGAGATATTTCTTCACTGACTCCAAATCTAGATCCTGAAATCAATCAAAGCACCCGTGTAATATCTACATTAGTATAGTCTATTATTGATTAAACTAGCATATAAGAAACATGAAACATTATAGATCTAAGCCATTCATATCATGCTACATAGACGATTGAAAAAAAATTGTGACACTGTTGCATCGAATGGAAAAAATATATATAGTTCTATTGATTTGTAAAAAGGAGGATTACAACCATCGATTGCACCAAGCCCTCCTCAGTCTCCCAATTCCTCTCCCTCTTTCTCTATTTCCAAGTGTGATGATGCTCAAGGCAGAAATCTCTCAATGAACTTCGCCAATCTTCAAACCTCACACTACAACAATGAAATTCTTCTCTACATATATTCAATCCTTCGACCTTAGACCAAGAGCCCACAGCTCCAATTTATAGAAGATGGAGAGGGAAAACATTGCCAGCTTATTCAACCAGTTTGTAATGGGAAGGATGGAGATGTTTCCATGTTCTTCCATGATTTTTCCTTCCTTAAGAGTCCAGTTGTATTTGGTAAGGCCTAATAAAAGGTTTGTGCCTTTTAGTTTCTATTTTGCACTAGTCCTTTATGAGAAAAAGCTGGAAGTGCCAGTCACTTTCCCGCAAGATCTTTTCCCTTTTCACACTTAAACACAGATAATGTTTCCCCTTGGGAAATAAAGAGCATTAACCTAGGTACTAACGCTCCCTTTACATGTCTCAAGTGTGTTATAACGTAGTCTAGCTACTTCTGGGGTGTGTTAACTTGGCAGAAATGGGTCTTGTCTAGGTCATTTTCTTCCTTCCATGTTACCTTATCCTCTGAGCTGATGAGGAGGTCATTTTTCCTGTAACACTAGGTTGAAATATACATGGATGATTTCACACCCTATGGGGATAACTTACAGTAACCTCTCTCCAATTTCAGAAAAGTACTGAGAAGATGCATTGAGATGAATCTCTCCCTGAGCCCATAAAAGTGTGAATTCTTGAAAAGAGAAGGAGTAGTATTGGGAGAGTCAATATCCCAAGCAGGAATACAGGTGGACTCGAACAAAATCACCATCATCAAAAGGGTACCTTCTCCTCAAAATCAGAGATATGTCAGGAGTTTCTTGGGTTTATCTAGCTATTATAGAAGGTTTATCAAATATTTCAACAATTTTTCTTCACCACTACTTTGTTTGTTTGCCAAAGACTCTGAGGTTACTTGGTCCAGTCTCTATCAATAAGCTTTTGAGATCATTAAGAGAAATTCAACTACTGTCCCCATTCTCTGAGGTCCAAATTTGACTCTGCCTTTCCACATCCACACAAATGCATAAAAAAAAAGTTATGTGGGTAGCCTTGCGGCAGTTAGAGGACAAATTACCTTATGCAATCTATTTCATTAGTAAGAACGTGTCCATGTACGAACTCAATTATTCTGTCACAGAGAAGGAAATGTTAGCCCTTGTCCATGCTTTCAACAAATTTAGACATTACATCACTGGTTATGTTAGACTCCTATACCAATAGGTGTCATTTTTCATGATTGTCTTATTGAACTATGCAATATGTTCAAACCTTTTTTCTTGTGCAAAGGTGTTCCATATTCTTGAAAAATTAAAAAAATCAAGAATTAAAAAAAAAAAATGTAAAGAGGGTATACCCTAAAATAAAAATCGAAGGGTAAGAAAAAAAAAATGGTCAAAAAAAGTGAAAGAAATGAACCCCAAACAAAAATAGACCAAGGAAACTGTGCAAATCCAAATGCCACTACTATTTCATTTTTTGTAAATAAGCAATTGTGTGCAGCTTGTTAAACTTTTGCCACAATTTATGAAGAGTCAAACTGTTTAAACTTGACTCATTCATCTTTCAATTTCATGTTGTAGAATAGAGAATAAATATCTGACCAAGCAGTTTAATCTTGACAGATAAGTAGATAGGTAGAGTTAATAAAAGGAGCTCAACAGTTTAATCTGAGCCCTTGGATGTAATATGGGTAGAATTAGATAGATTTTCCTTGTAAAAGAAAATAAGATTGATAAGGTTTTTCAAGTCTAAGTGCATCCTAATAAAGAAGAGAAAATGGTAGTGTAAAGTAGATAGGGTAGGTAGATGGTGTTGCAAAGTTTCATGTGATGAATGATGGTGCTAAATGTGTTAAATCCTTTAACTTTCATCACAAGTATTGAAGCAGAATATACATTGGAAAATTCACAGAAAGCAAAGTCAAAATCATTAACTTCCCACATCACTTTCTCCCTAAGAGTTTTACTAATTTCCCCAAAGTGCTAAGGAATTTTAAGATTAAAGGGGCTCAAGGCATTTCCTTGACTTTTGGAGGGACCGGACCCTCGGCCTAATGATCAAAAAGACCTAAGTACTTGAAGTTATCCATCATTGCACTCATTCATTTTTAATCTTTTCCTAAGTAAAATCCCATTTTACTTAGGAAAATATGCAAAATTCCATAATAATCCCTCAAAATTACTTACTATTCTATGTTTAAGTGTTGAAGTTGAGATGATACAATTTACTTCATAAATATTCACTTTCCTAGTTGTGTAAAGTGTTTTGAGTTTTTCTTTGTCCCTTTGTCATATTAACATCTAATTTATTTATTAAATCCTTATTGAAATACCTTATCCTATTATCTATAATTCCCTTTTATAATAATAACCCAAAAACCCATTTATTCTAAGTTTTGGCCAAAGTTTATTTAATCCCCTTTATTAAATAAAAATCCCACAATAAAAACCCTTTGGCTAAAATATACCTATAGATACTATCCCCGCCCCTATGGTTAATAAATTTCATTAATTTATTACCATATAGTATAAAATATACGAAAAACACAGTTTAAACATATATTATATGTTTAAAACGAAAAACATAAATAAAACCCAAGTCCGTATGTAACCCCGACCTTTCCATATACCAAGGGATTAATTGATCATTTGGATTAATTAATAACCAACATTCCTAGCCAATCAGATGCCGCCCGGAATAGTTAATCAACATTGATTACTTTGGGCCCGCGCGTTAATTCCCTCGCCATCTCCCCATCCCGTCGTCTGTTGGATCATTCTATCGAAGATCAACAACGATCGTTCATTCCGCTGACCGTCCCCTGTCTGAAAATTAACTCACGAAATCACAGTGGTTTCAAAACAGTGCCATCGCCACGTGTCACGCGATCTATGGATTCGCTTCCTCCCCGCGGAAAACCGCCTGCTCCCGAAAGCGGTGCGGAAATTACCGCTTACCACCCGACCCCGGTGACATGTCCTCCCGTACCTTGATGACGTCACTCCCATAAATAATAAAAAAAGCCCGTTGACTTCGTAAATAAAACAAAACTCCGCGTATTTTCTATCATTTTGTCTGTTGAAAGTGACTGCGCCCTCCACTGCGAAATTCAAAAATTCACTGGCAATTTCTATTGTACTCAATTTCGCTCGAGAATTCCGCCGGACCAGTATTCCAGCATCCAATCGCCACCAACTGATACCTGCTAAAACAAAGTTTTCCTTTAAAAGCAGGTATTTATTCCATTATGCCCTGAACTTTGAAAGAAACACATCTTTCTTTGTTTTTCCACTGAAACGGTGTTAAATTTGATCGCTAAGTTCATTCCCTGATCTTCAGAACTGTGAATTGTGTCCCCAAACTTGAAATTGTACCGATTTCCTTCATTAAAACTTGGTAATTGTGCCTATTTCCGTGAAAACCCCGAAATTTCCACTTTGAATACACAAGAACCAAAATGGAAGTCCTGGCAGCCTTGAGTGTAGCCCCATTAAACGCCCCTCACAGAGAATTAGAATACTTGCCACTAGTGGATAAAGATTTTCAAATTAAAGACTTAGTTTTCAATGAAAATCCCCTTCGAAGTTATTATCACTGTAGAGATGATTATTCGAAAGGTTTGGATATCATTGGGTTATGGGAATCCAATTTTCCAAGATATCTCATCCCCTCAGTCCGTATTTTCCCAGAAATTATCCACTACTGTCATTCCAATTATGATCCAACTCAAAGAGAAGTGTTATCCCTGGACCAGAGTATCCTTTTCCCCATTACTCCTCAAGCTATCAATACAATGCTCCATTTTGAACCTGATCAAAATCTTACTCCCTTGTCCATGGAAGAACTACTTGAAAAGTCTACCCAATTGTCCCAAGAAAAATTGAAATGCATTTTCCAGACCTTTATGTTACCTGAACATCAACCTAAGGGCCCTCCTCCCTATGGTTTTTCTTATTTTACTAATTTAGGCAAGCTCATCCTGAATATGATATCCTTTGTACTGGGTTTTAATACTAGTGAGTATGTTGATGAATTAAAACTAGTATTATTATCCATCTTCACTCCTGGACAGCCACCTACTGTGAAATATGATTTTGCATCTTTCATTGCCAATAAAATCCATGACCAGTTCATGAGGCTAGATAATGAGAAAGTGTTTAAATATTCCTCAGTCATTTACCATCTCATCATCTATTATCAATCAGAGAAGTTCCCTTTTCCTGTTCAAAAGCTTGATGCCAAGGGAAACCCTAGATCTGTTATATTTTGGTCTGCCATAACTCACAGTTCCTATAATTCTTCCTATTCTTATGATGAGTTCATTGATCTTTTCATACATCTTGCAACTACCTTGTTGACAGGAGTTGCTCCTCCAAGGCTCAGCAATGAGATTAAGAAAACTTTACAGCTTTCAAGGACATACAAAGTTGGAGACTGGTATTTGTACCAAAATTATTCAGAAATCAGAATATATGGATGTGAGCTTTGTCCATTCAAGCTGCCTAAATATGTGCCTATGAGACTTTTTGCCTTAGAATATTTCAGGCAAATGAATAATTCTGATGTTGTTCATTTTTGTAACGCTAAGAAGAAAGCCCAACTCAGAATCAAAAGTCAGTTAGGTCCCTTTATATGCAATTCTAGGGATGCTGAACAAGAAGCAGAAAATATATTGCAAAACCATTTCAAGTTACAAAAGAGTTTCCGTTGGATTTCCTATGATCCATTCAGTTTTATTTGTGATAAAGAATGAAGAACAAATCAGCACCCTACTTTCACCACATAATTCCAGAGATAGAACAGTATGCTAATCAAGATGAGTGGATGGAAGGGACATTAGTTGAGCATGATAGTGAAGAAGTCAATATGAACAAAATTATGAAAGATCTTGAGAAACATTTTGACCTAGAATCTTTTGGGCAAGTGCAGGTACCTCATATTGGCACTTCTTCATCAGGAAATCTTCAAGAAGGATTACAGGAAAAAATCCCATCAATTGCAGTTGAGTCTAAAGGCAAAGGAAAAGAACCAGAAGTACAAGTCATTGAAACTTTCATCATGACAGAAAAGCCTGAAACCTCCAAGGCACCAGATCAAACACAGGTTTCCCCTGTTGAAGTTAATCATCCTAAAGTTTTAGAATTGCAGACTCCATCTAATATGGAAATAGGCAAGAAAAGACAGGTTGCAGATCCCACTCCTCCCAAAGAATCTTCGCAACAACACCAGGCTAAAAAGCAGAAACTGAATCCACTTTCAGAAGTGGAATCTATAGATGAAATGTTTGATGATGAAAGAGAGGATAGTCAACTAACTGGTTCAGTTAGTGAAACACACACAGGTCATAAAGGAAAAGAATTACAAAAACAGTTGAGCACTGAAGTATCTTCCTTTAAACAACCAAAGATAGATGCAGGTGATATAAAGAAGATTTTCGTTAATATAAAAGCAAGGAATGACCCATTGAGGATGCAGGTATATGATCAGTATCTTAGAATGGCTCCACACAATCAGGAAATATTAATGTCAACTTTTGACATTCAACAAGGGAAAATGATGATGAGCCATTTCAAATCCAAAGTGACAAAGCCCAAGACAACATCTGATTACATTAGGACCAATTTTGAGGTCCTAGCCAAAGACATTCATCCATTAGACCAAATAGAATTACATAAACAAACTGGGGAAATGATATATTCTACCCTTACTGATAAAGCCATGGTAGCCCATAGATTGCAAGATTCTTTAAATAATACAAATACCCAGTTGCAAATTGAGAAAGATTCTTCTCAGGCAAAAGATAACAGAATAAAATCTCTGGAGGAAATAATCATCAGTTTGGGTCATAATCCCAAAGATATAAAAAGCATTGAGGCACTGATTAAAAATAAGGATGATGATATTGCTGCACTGAGAAAGCAATTGAAATTGCCAGCTTCAAGGCATCCCCAAACTCAAGAATTTTTGAAAGAAAATTCACAAGAAGAAATGATGGAGTTGCTCCTGAAAATGAATGAGCAACTGAGTGAAACTGAAAAAGAATTGGAACAGGCATTAAAAGAAAAGAAAGCTATCTTGCAGACATCTACAACAGGTACAGGTACAACAACAGCAGATCAACAAATAGATCCATTACAGGTGCATACTTCTAATTTAAGTTCTGATGAATTAGTAAAACAAATGGAAAGTTTAAAACTCAGAGTCACAGAACTTCAGTCTACAAAATTACAGCTCACAAATTTGGAACAAAAATATGATATGTCAAAAAACACTGTTGCTTATAATACAAGAGAAATCAAAAGGTTGGAGAAATTGGTTAAGGCTTTAGAAAAAGATCTTTCATTAGAAAAGCCTTTGAGAGAAATAAATGAAATTCTTTGGAATAATATTATTGATTCAATAAAGAGTATTTGGTCCTTTGTTCAAATAATCTTTGAACAAAATGACTTGGTCAAAGTAGCTATGGAAGAAATTGCCAAAACAAGAGAAGAATTAAAGGACAGACGTGAGCAAGCAAATCAACTTATACAGTTTTTGAACACCCAGACCAAACAACAGCTTGCAGAGCTTGGAATTGAGGACAAGACAGGTACTATTTTAGAAATAAAAAGAGTTTTTACCAAGAGAACTCTTATGAAAAATATGGAAAGAAGATGCTCAGATATTCAGGAAGAAATTAATGCCTTCAACGAAAAGTTTCAGGTTTTATTGAAGAACGGGTTACCCAGTCCTATGCTCTCAGAAGACAAAATAATGGACTTGGGAACTTATGTTAACAAATTGGATATACATGCTCATAACACAACTGCTCACTCTATCAGTTCGTCAGAAGCAACATTGCCAACAGGGAAGAATCTCTATGACAGGTTAAAGAATTTGTTTCATCTTGAATATGAAATAAGGTATTTATTCCCAAACCAGCCCACTTTCTTCAGATACACAGAGGCCGATGAAACATTGAGAAAGCTCAAGAGAACCATAATAGCAGAAGACAAATGGTGGGAAGACCTATTGTCAATTTTGTGAAATTTATCTTTAGGTAGAGAATTTTTCCTTTTACTATCATGTAAAGGATAAATAGATGAGCAAAGGTTAAAGAGTATCAGTTTGGCAGTTGAAAGAGTATCAGTAGAAATGAAGAGTATCAGATAAGCAAGCCAGTAAAAAAGAATTACTCAAAAGGACAGCATCGAGCCCTATTATAGGACCTGCCTCCAGCACATCCACAAAGGGAGGAAACAACACACCAGCAGTTACTTTTTGTCCTATCTACGAGACCATTTGTCTCCTTTTTATTGTAACTTATTCATTAGTCACCCTAGATTATTTTCTAGGTTAGTGTGAGATATTTTAAATCATTTTTTGTATAAATAAACCCTCGAATCAAGTATTGAGGGTGGATTCTACTACTTCGCTGTGACATTGATGTTTTTGGAATAAAAGCGTTTTGGATAAATTTATTTGTGGCTTGCTGGATGACAATTTGAAGCTCAGGACTTTTTGCAGGATTCATGTGTCTGACTGCAGTTCAATAAGTCTTTCTATCATATGTCTTAAGTTTTATATTTGTTTATAATATCATTGTGTCCATTTTTGAATACTTGACATATAAGAATAACTCAGAATTTACTTAATTGTACTCTGAGTTCAATTGTGATTATTCTAAATGTTTTCCTCTAAATTAGTTATAAGCAACGAATTCTTAATTTCTCTTGTTTCGCTAATTTAAACATTTTGATTACTATAGTAAATAATTCTTCACTTCTCTTTATTTGTAATCATTTCATTTCTTTCTTCTGAACATGGTGAAAGATTCTTAACTGCCTTTCAACCCTTCAAACCCATTCCATCCACTTTAAATTTTAAGGATTGTTCTCTATTGGCTACCTTGCCCTGCAAAGCCATCTTGTGTGTAGAATAGAAATCCAGTAAAGCCATCCTTTGACTCCATAGCCCAATGGCCTAAAAATATTCAACCTTGCCCTTAGTTGGTGAATTCCACCATTTTCAAACAAACTCTTGGATCTATAACTAGCCTAAAACTTTCTAAGAACAAAGATAAATCATAAAGAGAGAGCCCTCTCTGGATGCAGATTGCCTAGATTCTGCATCTGAAGGTTGGTTTGTGGTTACCTCGGGTATACTTTCCTTTTCCACAAATTCAATCAAAACCTGAGTGATAACATAGTGGCGACCATACTGGGGAGCCTGAATCATTTTTATTGTTAATATTGTTCACTTATAAGCTATAGACAGAGTCTGAAGATCAGCCAGGTAGCCTTTGAAATGCTTTTGCCCTGCAAATGCATAGTAAATAAATGCTGCTTTAGTCTATCTTTGATTTAGCTTATACTCTAAACCTTAGTTTCAAATGTTTAATCAGACTCTCTAGTTCAATAAATCTTTGAGAAAATTTTAATCACAAATCATTATTTCTTGAAGAATTTGTAGAAGTTGTACTTTTATTTCAATTAAAACCAAAAATCCAAAAAACATATATCATCTAGGAAAACTGGCTTCAGAAAGGACTCGTCACACTAGGTCAAATCCTGACCCTAATCCACCACCGATATTTGAAAATCCAAATCTGATTCCTAGGATTCTTAGAAGACAAGGAAGTCAAGAAAGTTCTGAAAGAGGTAGTCAAGAGAGTTCTGGAAGTTCCAGATCTCTTTCTAGGTCACAGTCCTGTCCTGTGAAGATTATATATTTTGACGAAATTCCTTTTGATGAGCGATTTGAAACATCTCTGTTTGTGAATTTTTCTGAATCTGAATTGTCTAAGCTTGTTCCAGACCCACTATTTCTTGAAGATTTGCAATTGAGATTTGTTTCTTATCATCTTGACAGACATTTACAAGACTCCGTTCAATCTGAACAAACCTTTGAAGAAAGTTCGAACATTTCTGTAATTACTGAAGCTTCCCCAAGTTCAGTTACTTTTCCTCAAGCTTTTCAAACCCCAGTCACTACTTCTACTCCTCCACCCAGACCACCACCACCTATTATTCCATTACACCTTCCAATGGCCAATAGATATGCTCCGTTACAGTTGCCAGCCAACCCTGCTGCTTTGCCTCAAGATTATCAGAGTAAGATCACCCCTTTTGATGGCTCAGGTACTTACATAGCTCAACAACATACCGAAAGGATGACTGATTACTTTGAATTTTATGAAATTGACACTGATGATGTCCGAATGAGAATTTTTGTTCAGAGTCTTACTGGAGAAGTCAGGACATGGTTTAGGGCCCTTGCTCCAAACAGTATTGCTGATTTACCAGCTTTGTATAGGTCATTTTTAAATAGATGGGAGAAGAAGAAAGACCCTCTTCAGATCCTATCTGACTTTGGAAAATTGAAAAGAGGACCTAATGAAACAGTACAATATTACATCATCAGATTTAATGAAGCCTATAACGCTGTTCCTCAAAACCTTAGACCACCTCCGGACTCAGTATTGGTTAAATTCCCTGATGGTTTTGAATCTGACATAGCATATTCTCTTAGGGAAAGAGCCCCCCAAACCCTAGAAGAAATGCAAAGCATAGTGGTTAGTGTGGAAGCAAACCTCATAGAAAAACAAGCCAGAGCTAGGGTCGAAAGAAGAATGCCTATGAATGAAGAACCTTCATCTTTTGAAAGAAAGCTGGATGCAATCATCAAAGGTATGGAAAGACTGGGAGGCAGAGTGGAGACAATCGAAAGAAAGTCTTCTGGTGATAATCAAAATATTGTGAGAAACCCAAACTTTAGAAGAAATCAGAACCAAAATATTGGAAAAAATGTCCTTGACCAAAATATCAGGCCACCTTTCCAAGAAAATTTTGTTGAAGGTTCAACTTTTGAAGAACCTACTGAGGAGGTTTAAATAAATAACGTAAATGAGGAAAAAAATGAACCTGAAGTTTTCCTATCTCAGGATGATCAAGAGAATCACATCCTTGAAACATTTCAAACTCATTCAGGAGAGACTTTTGATTTTAAAGAAGGCTATGACACAACAATTTATGAGGTTCATAAAAAGTATAATTTAAGAAGCAGATGGATTGATGTGCCAGAGAATAGCAAACAAAAAGCTGTAAAACAAAAGGTCAAAGGTAAAGTTAACATCCCTCCTGTACAAAACATTCCCCTTGTACAAATTCTGTCTAAGACAACTCTTAACCCATCAAATCCAATAATTGAAGATGTGTCTGACAACCAACCAAACAATAAACAACAATCTAATACTTTTCCTCTTGTAGGAAATGTAGAAGAACCAGTAGAAGTTAGTTCAGAAACACCTTCAAATCATAATTCCACTCATGAAAAAGAGAAAAACGTTGAAGACCCAAAAAATAGAGAAAACCCAACTGTCCAGAACACTAGAGCTCAAACAGAAAAACCTTTCAATCTAGAGGCTGAAATAGGCAAACTAAAGATAGTTGTTCCTTTATCAGAATTGGCTAAACATGATTTCTATAGAAGTCAAATCAGCAAATCCCTAAACATTAACATTACTGGAATGGATGATTCAGTGAATATTCTTGATGATCAACCCAAACTCCTTTTTGGCCCCGAGGTAAATGGCAAACCAGAAAGTGGAGGAACTCCTCCATTTTATGTAAGCTTGAACGTTCATGACAAAATACTCCATAATGCTATGCTTGATTCTGGAGCATCCCACAATTTGATGCCAAAAGTTGTGATGGAAAGATTAAATTTAGACATTACCAGACCGTATAAAGATTTGTTTTCTTTTGATTCTAGTCAGGTAAGATGTTTAGGTTTGATTAAAGATTTGTGTGTTACTTTGGTGTAATATCCTGCGAAGTCTGTTTTGATGGATATAGTAGTGGTTGATATTCCTCCTAAATATGGTATGTTGTTGTCTAGATCCTGGGGTGCTAAACTTGGAGGATCTATTCAATTAGACATGTCATATGCAACTATTTTAGTATTTGGTCAACCTAAAAGATTATATAGAGAGACCTTGATGAAATACTTAGTCAGTAGCCATGAGAAGCCTGAAAACTTCCCTGTCTATTCAATTCATTCTGATATGGACTCTTTCATCCTTTATAATGCTGAAATGGACCTTCCTACTGAGTTAGAAGCACCTGAAACGGAAACTACAAATAAATCCACTGTTCAGATCGAAGAAATTTCCAAAGACAAAGAAACACCAGAAAATCAAGAAATTCGAGAAAAAGCTAAAAAACTAGCTCCTATTAAGAAACATGTTAAAACAATTGATGAAGATTATGAACATGAAATTCTGTGGCATTTAGAATTTGATGGCTCAGTAAACAAGTTAGGAGCAGGGGCTAGAATTTGGTTACATAATGTTGAAAATGATCATGTCGAAGGTCATTCTTATAGATTGAATTTTAAATGCACTAACAACATGGCTGAGTATGAAGCCCTTTTGCTAGGGCTTAAACATGTCAAAAAGTTAGGAGCAATTAGGGTATCAATCATAGGAGACTCTGAATTAATTATCCAACATATTAATGGTGAATGTTCAACCAAAGATCCCAGATTGAAACAATACAGAGAAACAGTTGTGGAAATTCTCAACACTTTTCTACAAGCCCAACTTGCCAAGATTCCCAGGAAACAAAATTTGCATGCTCATAGTCTTGCAATGTTCGCTAGCACATGTAAATTTCCTTTTGGACCTAATCATCAGTTCACAACTGAGATTAGACATAGACCTGCTATACCGGACAATCTAGTGAATTGGAAAGTATTTGTAAATAACAATCAGATCAATATTTTTTTGACACTAGAAAATGAGTTTTCTAACAGTAATATAGATGAAGACATACAATCAATGAATCTGATCAAGTAGATGAACAAGAAATGAATATTTCTCAAGAGACTGCAATTCATATGCTTTACCCAACCAAATTCACTGAAAAAATATGCAAGATTTGAAACAAATGGAATTCGATGAAGTCATAGAAGATGAAACTGAAATCATTAATTTGAAAGATAATCATTTACCCAAAGGATTAACTCCTTTGGAAGATCTGTTTGACTCAAATGACATTCCTTTTAAACCCAAAATGGAACCTGTTAAGGCTGATATTGAAGAATGCAACTTAGGAACCCCAGAAAATCTCAAAATGGTTAAATTATCTAAATCTCTACCAGAAGATCAAAATGTTAAATATGGTGAACTTTTAAAAGAATTCCAGGATGTTTTCGCCTGGAGTTATGAAGATCTTAAATCATATGATACATCAATCATTCAACATACAATACCTTTGAAACCAGATCAGAAACCTTTTAAACAGAAACTTAAAAGGATCAATCCTGTTTTACTACCTTCAATTGAAAAGGAAATTAAAAGAATGTATGAAGCAGGAATTATAGCTCCTATTAGGTTCTCAGAATGGGTTTCTAATTTAGTACCAACAAGAAAAAAGACTGGTGAGATTAGACTGTGTGTCGATTTGAGAAATTTGAATAAAGTTTCTTTAAAAGATAACTATCCTTTGCCTAAAATGGACCATATCCTATAAAGGGTAGTGGGATCTTCAAGGATATCTCTTCTGGATGGATTTTTAGGGTATAACCAGATTCTGGTTCATCCTGATGATCAAGACAAAACAACATTTACAACACCATGGGGTACTTTTAAATATGTCAAGATGCCATTTGGACTCAAGAATGTTAGAGCTACATTTCAAAGAGCAATGGACATTGCTTTTGCTAAAGAAATACATGATTTTCTGGTAATTTATCTAGATGATTTAACAGTTTTTTCCAAAACAGATCAGCAACATTTAGATCATCTAAGGCAAGTGTTTATAAAGTGCAGAAAATATGGTATTTCTTTAAATCCTAAAAAGTCATTGTTTGGTTTGGAAGAAGGAAAGCTCCTAGGTCACATTATTTCTAAAGATGGCATTAGAATTGACCTTGAAAGAATACAAGCAATTTTGTAGATACCTCATCCCAGAAACATAAAAGAACTTCAAGCTTTCATAGGAAAGATCAATTTCTTGAGAAGATTTATTTCCAGTTTAGCTGAATTACTTAGATTGCTTACTAACATGCTTAAAAAAGATTCAAGCATTTACTGGACTGTAGAAGCCAAGCAATCATTTGAAGAAATCAAAATGGCTTTAACAAGAACACCAGTTCTTACCAGTCCAAAGTTTGATAGAGATTTCATCATTTTTTCATTTGCTTCTGAACATACAATTGCAGCTGTTTTACTACAAAAGGATGATCAGGGATGTGAAAAACCAATAGCCTTTTTTAGTAAAGCACTTAGATATGAATCTTTGAGATACAATATCATGGAGAAGCATGCTTTTTCACTTTTGAAAGCAATTAAAGATTTCAGAGTTTATATATTATATTCTCATGTGATAGCTTATGTACCTAATGATGTCGTTAAAGACATATTGACACAAGATGGTATTGAAGGCAAAAGAGGTAAGTGGATAGCTACCATATTAGAATATGATATTGAGATTAAACCAACAAAACTCATAAAAGGTCAAGGTTTGGCTCAACTCATGACTGAAACTAATTGCCAAGCCTTGGACATCAACGAACTAGATAACGAACAGGAGATGGCGACTCCACAGATCAGTCAAACCTTCTTAGACTCACCCTGGTACACTGATATTATTTATGTTTTGTTAAACCTGCAAGCTCCTCCGGGGTTGTCCAGAACAAAACAAAGATTTTTGAAAATGACATCTTTAAATTATTGTATTTTAGATAGTGCTCTTTTTTGGAAGAATCATGATGGAATCCTATTAAATTGTTTATTAAAAGATGAAACTGACAAGGTACTTAACGAATTTCATGCAGGGGATTGTGGTGGACATCTCTACTAGAAGTCAACTGCAGATAAAATCTTAAGGGCTGGTTTTTACTGGCCAACCTTGTTTTCAGATGTTAAGAAATTTGTAACAACTTGTCATAAGTGTCAGATCTTTGAGGGTAAAAGAAAGTTGTTACCTTTACCATTAAAACCAATTTCCACAGAGAGACCCTTTCAACAATGGGGATTGGATTTTATTGGAGAAATCCATCCCTCTTCTTCTGGACAACACAGATGGATTATTATTGCCACAGATTACTTTACTAAATGGATTGAAGCTATCCCATGCAGACAAGCCAATGATTCTGTAATTATAGGGTTTCTAGAAACTAA
Organism: Pinus albicaulis; assembly: GCA_034641835.2. NCBI lineage: Eukaryota > Viridiplantae > Streptophyta > Pinopsida > Pinales > Pinaceae > Pinus > Pinus albicaulis. The sequence continues at coordinate 162,994,009 of CM076583.1, read as the reverse complement.
TATACTTTCAAGATTTGGTTGTCCAGAGAAAATTGTAACAGATAATGCTGCTGCATTTAAGTCTAAGAAAATGATTAGTTTCTGCAATAAATATCACATCATTTTAGGCCATTCAACAACCTATTACCCCCAGGGTAATGGACTGGCAGAATCTTCCAATAAAAGCCTTATTAATATCATTAAAAAATTATTGGAGGAAAATAAAAAGAATTGGCATAAGAAACTTACCAATGCATTGTGGGCAGGCAGACTTACAACTAAGAAATCAATTGGGACCAGTCCATATGAATTAGTTTATGGCATTGAGGCAAGATTCCCATCATCTTTAGGAATTCCTGTTATGAAGTTACTTCAGGAGGCTCAAGTAGAACCAAATGATATTCAGAGAAGAATTAACCAAACAATTCACTTGCAGCAAACCAGAGAAGAAGTGTATCAACAATCCCAAGTCTTGCAGGAAAAGTTAAAGAAAATGTTTGACAAAAGAACTAAAGCAGAAGATTTTCAACTAGGAGATAAAGTTCTAAGATGGGATTCAAGAAGGGAAGATAAAGGGAAACATGGGAAATTTGATTTCTTATGGAAAGGACCTTACATCATTCATGCCTTACAGGGAAACAACACATACTTTTTGAAAAATTTGGACAATTCAGAGGCTGAGGAAGGACCAGTCAATGGTCGAATGCTAAAGCACTATTTTGATCCTATTTACTAAGATGTTCTGATTTTTTCTAACTTGTACATAATATATCCTTTCTAATGCATCAGTTTTGATTGGATGGTGAATTGTTGAAGTTGAAGCCCGAAGTGAAGGCCCTAAGCTTCAGAAGTTCCACTATCATATATACAATAAAGCTACCAGAAAAAGACGATTTCATGGTTCATTCAAAGGCATTTTGAGGCATCTAACCTGCTTTTCTTGACTTTTCGCTAGGAAAAGCCATCCCCAAGTGGAGCCAGTGTTAGACTCCTATACCAATAGGTGTCATTTTTCATGATTGTCTTGTTGAACTATGCAATATGTTCAAACCTTTTTCTTGTGCAAAGGTGTTCCATATTTTTGAAAAAACAAAAAATCAAAAAATTTTAAAAAATGTAAAGAGGGTATACCCTAAAAGAAAAATCAAAGGGTAAAAAGAATAAAATGGTCAAAAAAGTGAAAGAAATGAACCCCAAACAAAAATAGACCAGGAAAGTGTGCAAGTCTAAATGCCACTACTATTTCATTTTCTGTAATAAGCAATTGTGTGCAGCTTGTTAAAATTTTGCCACAATTTATGAAGAGTCAAACTGTTTAAACTTGACTCATTCATTTTTCAATTTCATGTTGTAGAATAGAGAATAAATATCTGACCAAACAGTTTAATCTTGGCATATAAGTAGATAGGTAGAGTTAATAAAATGTGCTCAACAGTTTAATTTGAGCCCTTGGATGTAATAAGGGTAGAATTAGATAGATTTTCCTTGTAAAAGAAAAGAAGATTGATAAGGGTTTTCCAGTCTAAGTGCACCCTAATAAAGAAGAGAAAATGGTAGTGTAAAGTAGATAGGGTAGGTAGATGGTGTTGCAAAGTTTCATGTGATGAGTGATGGTGCTAAATGTGTTAAATCCTTTAACTTTCATCACAAGTATTGAAGCAGAATATACATTGGAAAATTCATAGAAAGAAAAGTCAAAATCATTAACTACCCACATCACTTTCTCCCTAAGAGTTTTACTAATTTCCCCAAAGTGCTAAGGAATTTGAAGGTTAAAGGGGCTCAAGGCATTTCCTTGACTTTTTGAGGGATCGTCGGCCTAATGATCAAAAAGACCTAAGTACTTGAAGCTATCCATCATTGCACTCATTCACTTTTAATCTTTTCCTAAGTAAAATCCCATTTTACTTAGGAAAATCATGCAAAATTCCATAATAATCCCTCAAAATTACTTACTATTCTATGTTTAAGTGTTGAAGTTGAGATGATACAATTTACTTCATAAATCTTCACTTTCCTAGTTGTGTAAAGTGTTTTGAGTTTTTCTTTGTCCCTTTGTCATATTAACATCAAATTTATTTATTAAATCCTTATTGAAATACCTTATCCTATTATCTATAATTCCCTTTTATAATAATAACCCAAAAACCCATTTATTCTAAGTTTTTGCCAAAGTTTATTTAATCCCCTTTATTAAATAAAAAATCCCACAATAAAAACCCTTTGGCTAAAATATACCTATAGATACTATCCTCGCCCCTATGGTTAATAAATTTCATTAATTTATTACCATATAGTATAAAATATACGAAAAACACAGTTTAAACATATATTATATGTTTAAAACGAAAAACATAAATAAAACCCAAGTCCGTATGTAACCCCGACCTTTCCATATACCAAGGGATTAATTGATCATTTGGATTAATTAATAACCAACATTCCTAGCCAATCAGACGCCGCCCAGAATAGTTAATTAACATTGATTACTTTGGGCCCGCGCGTTAATTCCCCCGCCATCTCCCCGTAATGTCGTCCGTTGGATCATTCTATCGAAGATCAACGGCGATCGTTCATTCCACTGATCGTCCCCTGTTTGACAATTAACTGACGAAATCACGGTGGTTTCAAAATAGTGCCATCGCCACGTGTCACGCAATCTATGGATTCGCTGCCTCCCCGCGGAAAACCACCTGCTCCCGAAAGCGGTGCAGAAATTACCGCTTACCGCCCGACCTCGGTGACGTGTCCTCCCGTACCTTGATGACGTCACTCCCATAAATAATAAAAAAAGCTCGTTGAATTTTTAAATAAAACAAAAATCCGCATATTTTCTATCATTTTGTCTGTTGAAAGTGACTGCGCCCTCCACTGCGAAATTCAAAAATTCACTGGAAATTTCTATTCTACTCAATTTCGCTCGCGAATTCCACCGGACCAGTATTCCAGCATCCACTCGCCACCAACTGATACCTGCTAAAACACAGTTTTCCTTTAAAATCAGGTATTTATTCCATTACGCCCTGAACTTTGAAAGAAACGTAGCTTTCTTTGTTTTTCCACTGAAACGGTGTTAAATTTGATCGCTAAGTTCATTCCCTGATCTTCAGAACTGTGAATTGTGTCCCCGAACTTGAAATTGTACCGATTTCCCTCATTAAAACTTGGTAATTGCGCCCATTTCCGTGAAAACCCCGAAATTTCCACTTTGAATACACAAGAACCAAAATGGATGTCCCGGCAGCCTTGAGTGTAGCCCCATTAAACGCCCCTCACAAAGAATTGAAATACTTGCCGCTAGTGGATAAAGATTTTCAAATTAAAGGCTTAGTTTTTGATGAAAATCCCCTTCGAAGTTATTGTCGCTGCAGAGATGATTATTCGAAAGGTTTGGATCTCATTGGGTTATGGGAATCCAATTTTCCAAGATATCTCATCCCCTCAGTCCGTATTTTCCCAGAAATTATCCACTACTGTCATTCCAATTATGATCCAACTCAAAGAGCAGTGTTATCCCCGGACCAGAGTATCCTTTTTCCCATTACTCCTCAAGCTATCAATACAATGCTCCATTTTGAACCTGATCAAAATCTTACTCCCTTGTCCATGGAAGAAAAGTCTGCCCAATTGTCCCAAGAAAAATTGAAATGCATTTGTCAAACCTTTATGTTACCTAAACATCAACCTAAGGGCCTTCCTCCCTATGGTTTTGCATTTTTTACTGAATTAGGCAAGCTCATCCCGAATATGATATCCTTTGTACTGGGTTTTAATACTAGTGAGTATGTTGATGAGTTAACCCTAGTATTATTATCGATATTCACTCCTGGACAACATCCTGCTGTGAAATATGACTTTGCATCTTTCATTGCAAATAAAATCCATGACCAGTTCATGAGGTTAGATAATGAGAAAGTGTTTAAATATTCCTCAGTCATTTACCATCTCATCATCTATTATCAATCAGAGAAGTTCCCTTTTCCTGTTCAAAAGCTTGATGCCAAGGGAAACCCTAGGTATTTTATATTTTGGTCTGCCATAACTCACAGTTCCTATAATTCTCCCTATTCTTATGCTGAGTTCATTGATCTTTTCATACATCCTGCAACTACCTTATTGACAGGAGTTTCTCCTCCAAGGCTAAGCAATGAGATTAAGAAAACTTTACAGCTCTCAAGGACATACAAAGTTGGAGACTGGTATTTGTACCAAAATTATTCAGAGATCAGAATATATGGATGTGAACTTTGTCCATTCAAGTTGCCTAAATATGTGCCTATGAGACTTTTTGCCTTATAATATTTCAGGCAAATGAATAATTCTGATGTTGTTCATTTTTGTAACGCTAAGAAGAAAGCCCAACTAAGAATCAAAATTCAGTTAGGTCCCTTTATATGCAATTCTAGGGATGCTGAACAAGAAGCAGAAAATATATTGCAAAACCATTTCAAGTTACAACAGAGTTTCCGTTGGATTCCCTATGATCCATTCAGTTTTATTTGTGATAAAAGAATGAAGAACAAATCAGCACCCTACTTTCACCACAGAATTCCAGAGATAGAACAGTATGCTAATCAAGATGAGTGGATGGAAGGGACATTAGTTGAGCAGGATAGTGAAGAAGTCAATATGAACAAAATTATGAAAGATCTTGAGAAAAATTTTGACCTAGAATCTTTTGGGCAAGTGCAGGTACCTCATATTGGCACTTCTTCAGCAGGAAATCTTCAAGAAGGATCACAGGAAAAAATCCCATCAATTGCAGTTGAGTCTAAAGGCAAAGGAAAAGAACCAGAAGTACAAGTCATTGAAACTTTCATCATGATAGAAAGGCCTCAAACCTCCAAGGCACCAGATCAAACACAGGTTTCCCCTGTTCAAGTTAATCATCCTGAAGTTTCAGAATTGCAGACTCCATCTAATATGGAAATAGGCAAGAAAAGACAGGTTGCGGATCCCACTCCTCCCAAAGAATCTTCACAACAACACCAGGCTAAAAAGCAGAAACTGAATCCACTTCCAGAAGTGGAATCTATAGATGAAATGTTTGATGATGAAAGAGAGGATAGTCAACTAACTGGTTCAGTTAGTGAAACACACACAGGTCATAAAGGAAAGGAATTACAAAAACAGTTGAGCACTGAAGTATCTTCCTTTAAATAGCCAAAGACAGATACAGGTGATATAAAGAAGATTTTCATTAATATAAAAGCAAGGAATGACCCATTGAGGATGCAGGTATATGATCAGTATCTTAGAATGACTCCACACAATCAAGAAAGATTAATGTGAGCTTTTGACATTCAGTAAGGGAAAATGATGATGAGCCATTTCAAATCCAAAGTGCCAAAGCCCAAGACAGCATCTGATTACATTAGGACCAATTTTGAGGTCCTAGCCAAAGACATTCACCCATTAGACCAAATAGAATTACATAAACAAACTGGGGAAATGATAGATTCTACCCTCACTGATAAAGCCATGGTAGCCCATAGATTGCAAGATTCTTTAAATAATACAAATACCCAGTTGCAAATTGAGAAAGCTTCTTCTCAGGCAAAAGATAACAAAATAAAATCTCTGGAGGAAATAATCATCAGTTTGGGTCATAATCCCAAAGATATAAAAAGAATTGAGGGACTGATTAAAAAGAAGGATGATGATATTGCTGCACTGAGAAAGCAATTGAAATTTCCAGCTTCAAGGCATCCCCAAACTCAAGAAGTTTTGAAAGAAAATTCACAAGAAGAAATGATGGAGTTGCTCCTGAAAATGACTGAGCAACTGAGTGAAACTGAAAAATAATTGGAACAGGCATTAAAAGAAAAGCAAGCTATCATGCAGACATCTACAACAGGTACAAGTACAACAACAGCAGATCAACAAACAGATCCATTACAGGTGCATACCTCTAATTTAAGTTATGATGAATTAGTAAAACAAATGGAAAGTTTAAAACTCAGAGTCACAGAACTTTAGTCTACAAAATTACAGCTCACAAATTTGGAACAAAAATATGATATGTCAAAAAAGACTATTGCTGATAATACAAGAGAAATCAAAAGGTTGGAGAAATTGGTTAAGGCTTTAGAAAACGATCTTTCATTAGAAAAGCCTTTGAGAGAAATAAATGAAATTCTTTGGAATAATATTATTGATTCAATAAAGAGTATTTGGTCCTTTGTTCAAATAATCTTTGAACAAAATGACTTGGTCAAAGTAGCTATGGAAGAAATTGCCAAAACAAGAGAAGAATTAAAGGACAGACGTGAGCAAGCAAATCAACTTATATAGTTTTTGAACACCCAGACCAAGCAACAGCTTGCAGAGCTTGGAATTGAGGACAGGACAGGTACTATTTTAGAAATAAAAAGAGTTTTTACCAAGAGAACTCTTATGCAAAATCTGGAAAGAAGATGCTTAGATATTCAGGAAGAAATTAATGACTTCAAAGAAAAGTTTCAGGTTTTATTGAACAACGGGTTACCCAGTCCTATGCTCTCAGAAGACAAAATAATGTACTTGGGAACTTATGTTAACAAATTGGATATACATGCTCATAACACAACTGCTCACTCTATCAGTTCGTTAGAAGCAACATTTCTAACAGGGAAGAATCTCTACGACAGGTTAAAGAATTTGTTTCATCTTGAATATGAAATAAGGTATTTATTCCCAAACCGGCCCACTTTCTTTAGATACACAGAGGCCGATGAAACACTGAGAAAGCTCAAGAGAACCATAATAGCAGAAGACAAATGGTGGGAAGACCTATTGGAAATTTTGTGAAATTTATCCTTAGGTAGAGAATTTTTCCTTTTACTATCATGTAAAGGATAAATAGATGAGCAAAGGTTAAAGAGTATCAGTTTGGCAGTTGAAAGAGTATCAGTAGAAATGAAGAGTATCAGACAAGCAAGGCAGTAAAAAAGAATTACTGAAAAGGACAGCATCGAGCCCTATTATAGGACCTGCCTCCAGCACATCCACAAAGGGAGGAAACAACACACCAGTAGTTAATTTTTGTCCTATCTACGAGACCATCTGTCTCCTTTTTATTGTAACTTATTCATTAGTCACCCTAGATTATTTGCTAGGTTAGTGTGAGATATTTTAAATCATTTTTTGTATAAATAAACCCTCGAATCAAGTATTGAGGGTGGATTCTACTACTTCGCTGTGACATTGATGTTTTTGGAATAAAATCGTTTTGGAGAAATTTATTTGTGGCTTGCTGGATGACAATTTGAAGCTCAGGACTTTTTGCAGGATTCATGTGTCTGATTGCAGTTCAATAAGTCTTTCTATCCTATGTCTTAAGTTTTATATTTGTTTATAATATCATTGTGTCCATTTCTGAATACTTGACATAAAAGAATAACTCAGAATTTACTTAATTGTACTCTGAGTTCAATTGTGATTATTCTAAATGTTTTCCTCTAAATTAGTTATTAGCAACGAATTCTTAATTGCTCTTGCTTTGCTAATTTAAACATTTTGATTACTATAGTAAAGAATTATTCACTGCTCTTTATTTGTAATCATTTCATTTCTTTCTTCTGAACATGGTGAAAGATTCTTAACTGCCTTTCATCCCTTCAAACCCATTCCATCCACTTTAAATTTTAAGGATTGTTCTTTGTTGGTTATCTTGCCCTGCAAAGCCATCTTGTGTGTAGAATAGAAATCCAGTAAAGCCATCCTTTGAATCCATAGCCCAACGGCCTAAAAATATTCAACCTTGCCCTTAGTTGGCGAATTCCACCATTTTCAAACAAACTCTTGGATCTATAACTAGCCTAAAACTTTATAAGAACAAAGATAAATCATAAATAGAGAGCCCTCTCTGGATGCAGATTGGCTAGATTCTGCATCTGAAGGTTGGTTTGTGGTTGCCTCGGGTATACTTTTCTTTTCCACAACTTCAAGGAAAACCTGAGTGATAACAGGTTATAAGACCTTTGTACACACTGACCATACAGTCATCAAATATTTAATGAACAAACCAGATGTTAATGCTAGAATAAGTATATGGTTATTACTATTACAAAAATTTGACATAAAAATTGTCTATAAACCTAGAAAGGATAATTTCATTGCATATTTTTTATCTAGGTTAGCTCTATCTACAAAGGAATAAGGAATGGTGGATGGCCAGCTCTCGAATGAAGACCTCTTTGCTATCTCAACAGTCTCTCCATGGTTTTGCTAACATAGCTAGCTACTTGGTTGATGAAAATTTTCCTCCTAACCTCTCATCAAAGGATAAGAGCAAGGTCATCAGAAAAAATGTCCCTTTCACTTGGATTGGGGGAAATATATTCAAGCTAAGACCTGAACAAATTCTCAAAATATGTGTGAGGGAGGGAGAAGTTTTTGAAATCCTCTTTGGATGTCATGATAGCCCTTGTGGAGGCCACTTTTTTGCAAAAAGGAGAACCTTCAAATCTTTGTAGGCAGGTTACTATTGGCCTACCCTTCAGCACAATGCTATAAGATACACTAGCAGGTGTGACAAGTGCCAAAGGATAGGGAAACCTACACAGAGGGATGTGATGCCTTTGCGCCCTCAAGTGGCTCTAGATCTATTTGAAAATTGGGCAATGGAATTCATTGGACCCATTGATCCACCATCTAGCCAAAAAAATTATATCGTAGTCTACACTGACTACCTGAAAAATTGGGCTGAAGAAAAAGATTTGAAGGTAGAAACCGAGGAGAAGGTAGCAGAATTTTTAAGAGAGAATTTGTTCTACAAATTTGGGTACCACAAAGAAGTATTCATTAATCATGGGGCACAATTTACATCTCATCTCATTGAGAATATTATGAGGAGTCATAAGATAACGCATAAGACTTCCACTGCTTACCACCCTCAAGAAAAGAGCCAAGTGGAAGTGACCAACAAAGCCTTGGAGAATATCATCACCATGGTTGTGAGAAGCAACAAAAAAGAATGGGCGGACAGATTGGTGGAAGCTACTTGGGCCTACAACACTACTTGCAGAACAAAAAAATTGTTCACCCCTTATGACTTGGTTTATGGGAAGAAATCTCTACTCTTAATTGAATTTGAGTTCAACAGCTTAAGGATGGAAGCTAATCTAGACCTAGATATATCAAAAGGCCAACAAGAGAAGTTGTTGTAATTAAATGGATTGGATGAGTTCAGGATGCAAGCATCCATTCACACAGAAGTGATTCAGCTGCAAAGGAAGGTATGGCATGATAAGCACATTAAGGAGAAGACCTTTCAAGAAGGAGTTTTGGAATTTTTTTCTGACTCAAGGTTCAAGGATTTCAAAGGAAAGATGATGACAAGATGGCTGGGACCCTACAAAGTAGAAAAATGTTATGATAATGGTGCAATTTAGATCAGAACCATAGATGATAAGGGGATTCCCATACTTTTCAATGGTTATTGGCTTAAAGGTTACAAAAAGCCCCTATCTAGGGCTGAATTTATAAATTCCATAAAAAAGGAGGTGTATGTCATGGGAGACTTCATAGTTTCTAGTGCCTCCCCCTCCTAGAAAAAATTAAAAAAAGAAAAATAAATATGCATAGGTGAAAACCTCTCTGAGGCTCCCAAGGCCAACTCCAGGGTTGAAAACCTCCATGAGGCAATCTTGGAGCAAAAAAAACAAGAGAACAACAAAAAATAAAATATCCTTTGGTGAAAACCTCTCTGAGTCGCCCAAGGAAGCCCTGTGGGTTGAAAACCTCTATGGAGGCAGCCTTCTTTCCTTCAAAAAAAAATGAGAAAAAGAGGAATAAAATACCTATGCACTCATTTTTTTTTTTAGGTTATTGATCGAAGATATTTTTTGGATCCAGAGGAGTAGTTTTTCCTCACTACTCCCCTCCTATGCTTACACACTCCATGGAAAAATCCATAATGCACCCATACATTCATTTCAACCCTCAAATAGGCAGAAAACTCCATTTTTCCTCCTGACTTTAATTGCTACAGGCAAGTCTAGTAGCTACAATATTCCTGTAGCACTATAGGAAACTCTTATAAATTCTACAGGAAACATATTTATGGGGAAAAGATGTCTCTCAACGATTTCTAAACTTAAAGGAGAGCATGATAATTTATTTTTTTCCTATACTTACCACTCCTAACCCCTCATTTCACTCCATGCACAAGGATTCACTCTCTAAACCCTATGTTGTTGTAGGTTTAACCTTGTACATAAATTATCTATGAATGAATCTTTAAAATAGAAAATAAACAATAGTGAGAGCATACAACATAAAACAGATAAACACAGAGATTTTCCCCTGGATCCCAAATCATGACAACCCCCTTGATTTTTCATTATATTCTTTTTAGTGTCACAACACACATATATATACATGTTGAAGCATACATAAACTCCAATCCATTAACCCTGGATTAGAACATAACTGTAGTTCCCTTGACTAGATCTACAAAATACTAGGGGCTGAAAACCATCATGCCCCAAAACCATGTGCAAACTCATGCACAAAACCATGGGCGGGTACACCCACCGAAAAATAAGGACCAAAAAAAATTTCTGGGGCGCTGCCCCAAACCCTAAAAGGGGGGGATACTACCCCCCCTGTTACCCCCGCACGCGTGACTAGTCATGGAAAGAATATAACACAAACCCAACACTCTCCCACTTGTTGTTTTCTTTCCGTAGGGGGCCACAAGAGAGCCGATTCATTAGCCTAGCTTTGCAACACCCATTGTTTCTCTACACCAAGAAAACTTTTGAGTGCTCACAGACTTTGTCAATGCATCTGCAACATTCTTCAAAGTGTCCACCTTTACCAGCAACACCCTTTTATCTTCAACCATATACCTCACAAGGTGATATTGAACATCAATGTGCTTTGTCTTTGAATGATAAGTAGGGTTCTTAGCCAAGAAAATTGCACTTTGGCTATCACACTCTATCCTTATAGCTTGTTGCACCAGCCCCATACTTGAACACAATATTTGCAACCAAACTAATTCCTTGCTTGCATGAGTGGCTGCCATGTATTCAACCTCTGTTGTTGAAAGAGCCACCACAAACTGTCTTTTACTCATCGAATTTACTACCCCTCCAAATAGGCTAAACACATACCCACTTTTTTATCTTCTTTGGTCTAGATCTCCATCCTAGTCTGCATCAAAAAAACCATGAATGTCCAACACTCTTTCCAATCCTGGTCTTCCTTGGTAGCACAAGCCATAATCACTAGTGCCACACAAATATCTCAAAACCCGCTTCACTGTTATCTAATGCTCCTTCCTTGGGTTTGACATAAACCTGCTCAATACTCCCACTGCATGTGCAATGTATGGTCTATTACATACCATTGCATACATCTGGATACCCACTCCACTTGCATATGGAACACGAGACATATCCTCCTCTTCCTCTTATGTCTTGGGACACTGTTCAGCAGACAGCTTTGTACCTACAGGAATCAGAACATTCACCGATTTACTATCCTGCATATTGAACCTCTACAATATAGTCTCGACATACTTCCTCTGGTTTAACCAGAGCTTCCTCTTTGCCTGATCTCTCTTAATTTCCATGCCAAAAATATATTTTGCAACACCAAGATCCTTCATGTCGAATTTGGAGAATAGTTGGGTCTTCAAATCTTGGAAAATTTCTTTGTCATTTCCAATCAACAACATATCATCCACATACAAGACCAAATAAATAACATATTCACCAATTAATTTAAAATAAACACAGTGATCCTCCTTGATTCTGGTGAAGCCAAGTCCCCGTATATAGGTATCAAATTTCTAATACCACATCCTTGGTGACTGTTTTAAGCCATATAGAGACTTCTTTAACCTACATACTAGCTCTTTCTTCCCCTTCACCATAAAGCCTTCAGGTTGTTTCATGTAGATCTCCTCTTCGAGTATCCCTGTGAAGAAATGTTTTCTTCACATCCATCTTTTCTACCTCAAAATCAAATGCAGCAGCAACAAATGAAAGTAATCTAATATAATTAACTTTGGCAATAGGAGAAAAAATATCACCAAAATCAATTCTCGGCACCTGGGAATAACCTTTCGCTACCAACGGAGCTTTTTATTTCTCCACCTTGCCTTCTACATTCATCTTATTCTTAAACACCCATATTCTCCTGATGGGCTTCCTTCTAGTTGGCAACTCCACCAGATCCCATGCCTCATTTTTATGCAAGGATACCATTTCATCAACCATGGCCTCCTTCCAGAGTTTTCCATCCTCTGAATCTACTACCTCCCTGACGTTTTTGGGATCATCATCAGTTATAGTTAAAGAAAAATTTGAACAGAAAGCAGATGGAATATACCTTTCTGGTTGTCTCCTTTCCCAAACCGATCTTCTCACAGCTAGAGTTTGTGGCTCTTCCTCTTCTGAGTCTTCTTCTGTTGTAGAGTTTTATTCATCCTCCTTTAGCTCTAACTCTATCTTCTTAGGTTCCTTTGGTAGGACTTCATGTTTAACAATATCTTTCACCTCTCTAAACACCACATCTAGGCTGTACACAAACTTCCTTGTTTTCGGGTTCCAAAGCTTAAAACCCTTTAAACCATCCTTATACTCAATAAAGATGCACCTTTCAGATTAATTATCCAACTTGCTCCTTTTCTCCTTTGGAACATGTACATATGCATCACATCCAAATACCCTCAGATGTGAAAGAAAGGGTTTATTACTAGTTAATACCTCATGTGGAGCCTTATATTCCAACGCTGATGAAGGTGATCTGTTAACTAAGTAACATGAAGTCTCCACTACCTCTGCCCAGAATTCTTGTCCTAACCCGGTACCACTGAGCATGCTTCTTGCCTTTTCCATCAGCGTTCTGTTCATTCTTTCTGTAATTGCTGAGGTGTGTATGGAGTAGTCTTCTACCATGCTATACCATGCTTCTTATAGAAATCTTCAAATTCCTTCTTGCAAAACTCCCCACCATTGTCTATCCTCAACACCTTTATCTTCTTATCTATTTGGTTTTCCACCAAAACCTTAAATTCTTTAAATCTGTCAAAGACTTCAGATTTATTCCTCAAGAAATATATCCATGTATTCCTTGAGAATTCATCTATGAATAAAACATAGTACACAGACTTACCCAGTGATGGAACCGACATAGGTCCAAACACATCACTGTGCACAAGCTCTAATATCTTGTTCACCCTCTTAACACCAGAAGGAAAACTCACTCGATTATACTTCCCATACACACAATGTTCATAGAAATCGAAATCCAGAGAGCTATTGGACATACCTTATACCATACAATTTCCATGCAGTATTCGAAGGCCCTTCTCCCCAATATTTCCAAGCCTTTGATGCCATAGCATGGTCTTTTCTACAGAGACCGCTAGGCTTTCTGCTCCACTTTTGGGAACCAAAAAACTGTTGCACCCATCAATAATTGTGCTACCTTGAATCTTGTACAAAGTTCCAATCCGAACTCCCTGCATTAATACCAGTGCTCCCTTAACCATCTTACAGGAATATTTCTCGAACACTTTTTTTACACTTGCATCATCCATCTTTCTTACAGAAATCAGATTTCTAGCCAATGCATGAATGTACAGAACACCATGAAGTGTTCTAATCCTTCCACCTTGTAGCTTCAGCTTGACTTTTCCACGTCCGATGATTCTGCACTTCCAATCATCACCTAAGAAGACATCACCTCCATCATATATCTCATACTCACAGAACCACTCCCTATGAGGAGTGAAGTGAAAGGATACACCCGAGTCAATCAACCATGACTCATGATCTACATGTGTATTTGAAGAAGAAGCCAAATACACATCCCCACCTTCATCCGAGGTGGTTTTTTCCTCTATATAAGGAGCATCATCAGATCCCTTTCCTTTCTCAGAAGCTTTAGATCTACAGTACTTTTTGTAGTGCCCTTCCTTTCCGCATTTCTAGGACACCTTTATAAAATTTCCAGGAGATTTAGATCTCCCTCTAGATTTATATCTCCCACTCAAAACCTTGTTCTTGTTTCTATTTTGGGACCTTCCTCATACATATAAGGCATCTCCATTCTGGCCCTCCATATTTCTCCATCTCATTTCCTCTGACAGCAAGGCTGAGATAATATCATCAAAATTCAAGGTAGTTGTATTGCTATGTATTGCAATAACCAGACTGTCCCACGAGTCTGGTAGAGAACACAACAAACTGATGCACTTATATTAATCTGAGATTTTAATATCAATAGATGATAGTTGACTTACCACAGTATTGAAGGCATTCAGAGGCTCTGTCACTAAGTCTCCATCCCTCATCCTCAGGTTATACAAGTTTTTCCACAGGAACAATTTATTCACCAAAGACTTAGATTGGTACAAAGTCCCTAGCTTTTCCCACATGCTCTTTGTTGTAGCTTCCATAGATACATTCAATAATACTAAATCTGAGACACAAAACTGTATTGTGCTCTTTTCCTTCCGATCCAGCTTCTTCCAGTCTTCATCTGACATTCTTGTTGGTTTAGTACCTGGATCTACCACGATCCACTGATATTTATCCACCAGCAGATCCTCCATCTTGAGCTTCCACAACTCAAAACTCTGGCCATTAAATTTCTCAATCTCTATCTTCCCGCTACTCGCCATCTTATTTTATCGCAACAATCAATCCCGCAGATCTCCCACTGAACAGGGTCTACCTTAGGCTCGAGCAAAAATCCCCTCAATAGCAAAGGCGTCCCCTTGAAGCTGAAACTTCTCTGATACCAAATTTAGGTTTTAACCCTGTACAGAAATTATCTACGAACGAATATTTAAAACAAAAAATAAACAATAGCGGGAGCATACAAAATAAAACAGATAAGCACAGAGATTTTCCCCTGGATCCCAAATCGGGACGGCCAACTTGATTTTTCATTATATTCCTTTTAGTGTTACAACACATATATATACATTCCGAAGCATACATAAACCCAAATATATTAAACTTGGATTAGAACATAACCGTAGTTCCCTTAACCAGATCTAGAAAATACCAGGGGCTGAAAACCATCATGCCCCAAAACCATGTGCAAACCCATGCACAAAACCATGGGCAGGTCCGCCCACTAGAAAATAAGGACCAAAGAAATTTTCCGGGGCGCTACCCCAGACCCTGACAGGGGGGGCTACCGCCTCCCCTGTGACCCCCCCTACGTTGCAGCCAGCATAACGTACAGGAGGGGCTATCGCCCCCCCTGTTACCCCCTGCATGTGACTAGTCATGGAAATTATATAAAATAAACACAACAGTTGTGCCATTAGCAGCTAGATCATCTGTAACATGGCATGAGACATATCCCCTTACCTATACACCACTCCACTCAGTCCATGAATTTATTAATAACCTCCATAAAAAATTTACCTTCATTTCTAAGAAAGTTGAAGCTCCAAGAAGCAAAAATAAGACTCCTACAAGAAATTGGAAAGTTTCATGTAGCAATTATGTGTATAGCACAACAAGGCCAAAATCTAAAGATAAATTGAAGAAGATGGCTTCGAGGACCACCAACATAATCCAAGAGAGTGATCACACCAGTAGAGGCATCTGAGGACCTCCATGAAACACATGCAAGAATAAAAAAGCAAATAAAAGGATAAGCAGCTCACTCAGAAAACAAGTTGCTCACTTAGAAAATAAACAAAAAAACAAAAAAAGAAAGAGAAAGATCATGTCTACAACCAAGAAGCTCCAAATCCTTACATCAAATCATTATGCAACACACCAGCACCAAATAGGCTCGGGTATGGCCCTTCACCTCTCTCTATGCATTCATAATGACAAAAATAGTTTAATGTCAAGGTTTAGAGATTTAAAAGGAAAAAAAAGGTGGTGATTTAACCTGTCCACCTTCGTAAAGTTAAACTGAATGAAAATGAAAAGATACATGCCACCTGGGAATGTAAAATTAAGTCAAGAGGGAGTGAACAAGTACGAGGAGGTGATTACGAGGTTGTGCAATCATTAACTAGAGTGGGACCAACAGTCTCAAAGAGGAAAACATGTGTTAAGTCCAAATCAGCACCCCACTCCAAATTTGGTTAAAAAGACGATAAAGGTGAGTTATTCCTCATTATACCAACTTTTCTGAGCATTTAGAGAGTAGTGGGACCAGAAGAAACTAGACGAGCCATCAGGGAGAGAAGCATTGAAGTTTGAGCTTGCATGCAGCATCATGTAATATTCCAAAAATTTAGCTTTCATCTAAATGTAATATTATAGTTTGTTTTATCACTAGGTAGGTGAATAAGTGGGTGGGGAGACTCATAAAACCCCTTTAGAAGAAATAATAACACTCCTAATGTGAAAAGAGGAAGAATAAGCAGCTGTATTAAGCACCTTTGGGTGTGAACAGGGATTGGATCATGTTGATTCAGTCAACTTTGACCAAGTCAACAACGATGTCATGGAGGAGTGGCCTTTATGATAAGACAACATAGTTTTAGTGGAGGAAAAATTGCATGAGATTGGTGGCAAGTATGGATGGGACCCAATGTGATGATATTAACTTGCTATATATGGAGAGGATGGAAGCCTTTGTTATTCATTTTTTAGATTATCATTTGATATTGGTCTGTTTAGACTTTGCCTTCCTTTGTTGTTTAACAGGGTTGTTGTGCTGTTTAGCATTAGATGTTCCCGAGCGGGAATCCCACCTCTTTCCTTGAGAGGCATTTTGGAAGAGCATTGCATTCACTTCCACATTCAGGTTTCTAAAAAAAGCTACATCTTTCTTCATCAACATAGTTTCTTCAGGTTATTGTGTTGTGTTGCAGGGTGCAATAGTGGAGGAGAGAAATCCCCAATTTTTTAGCTTATTTTCCAATGAGGGGACCAACCCTTCATCTATTGAGTTGATTTGGTGTTGTTGCAGCTGATAGATTATTACTTCAGCCCCATATCAGCATTCATTCATAGGGAGTGTGTAAGTCAGGCAGCAGAAATGTAGTGGGAAACTAAAAAAAGGCCGAAAATTGAAACTTAAAATCTGGCCATACCATGTCTGGGTTTTTTTGGGTTTTTTGAGTAGAATTTGTGGTTAAAAGAGTGGATCATTTTGAGCACTCTAACAGTCTTCCACACATGGTTCTTCTTCATAATAACAATAATTTCCAGCAGTAGTAGCACATATTTATAGTGCTTGGTTTATTTGGTGTATTTTAGTCATCTTGTGGCTTGAGTGCATTCCTTTTGGAGCACTATGTACTTTCATTTGATGTTGATATATAATGATATGGTTCAGATATTTTCTGCCCATATTTATGATGTTTTGATGTATTCCGACATTTTTCCAGTTCTACATGTGTTAGCAATATAAAATTGTACAGCAAAAGACGACATCAATTAATGTCGAGCGCAAGGATTTACAGGATAGGAATACATTATGGAATCAAGAAGTATTTAAAATCTCTAAGTTTTTGAGAAAATCAGATTTGAACTAGTCATAAATGCTCAAATGCGCACTTTATCCTTCAATAAGAGCACCTTCTGCATGCCTTTTTACCCGATAAGTGTGCATTCTTGGAAATGGGAAAAAGTCACTTTCCGAGACCAAAACAAGCAAAGGACAATTACTCCTTATGTGAAAGTCGCCTAAGGACAGCCACTAGCGCCTCCTTAGACATTATGTGAGCACACAATGGAATAAAACCTCTCCCTTGGGTCACCATCCATCATGTACCAAGGGAGGGAAGGAGGATTTGAAGCTCACCTATATAAACCCACCAAGCGATGAAAAATTGGTGATCACAATGTTATGCTAGCTAAAGTTGCCCAAGCAACACCAGCATTGTGTGTGACCCAGAGCTGGAGCTAAAGGGGACTCAATAGTTGGCCACCCAACATCTTAGTCCACCACAGCAGATAGAGAGAGAGGGACTGCATCAGAGGCAAAGCTTGGAAGGCAACACCCTTGCATCGGGACCTAGAGCCATTTCCTAGGGGCCCTTTGGAAAGTGGGTAAAATTTCTTCTCCATTTCGAACGTTTAATAAGAAGAGGCCCTCAAGCCATCGTTTGCATTATTATCATTTGGAACTCTCTATATGGCTTTTGTATATTTGTGTTTTTTTAGTTTTAGTTTAACCAGAGCATACTTTAGCATATTATTTCCATGAAGTTTTATGCTTTTGAGCTCCCCCCACTTTTTTCCTGTTACCAATAGTTTAGAGAGTAAACCACACTCTCTAAGCTTGTGCAATTTCGTACACCCGTGCAACTAATCCACAACAACAGGATTGGAAACTCCACTGACGCATTTCAAGTTTATGTGGTTGTGCCATCTTTTGCAGGAGACGCTTTGTCTATGCTAGAGTGGAGCTGACAGTCCTCTGACCCATCTTGCAGTACCTAGACTCACTGAGGTCACAGAATGAATAAGGTAGCTCCTAATATTTTTACTTACAGGATTTTTTCATGCAGTTTTTCCTCACATAGGTGCATTGCGTGCTTTCACGAGTGACCTGCATGCAAGAAGGTGCACCTGTCAAGGGATTTTGCGCGCAAATTGTAGAGAGATTTTTTTCTCCCTATTTTCTGCATTTTTTCTGCTTGTAAGTGTGTTGGGCAGCCCCTAATGTATCTTCCAACTCCTGTGTTGATACCCCACAGCTTCTGGAAACTCATTTTTTGCTGCTTTCTATAGGCATATAGTTAGTTTTCATTTAAGTTGGTTTTTGCAAAAAGTGTTCACATAGTTTAAGTAGGGGGCGAATTAACCATTAATTTCCGAAAAAATTATGTTTTTTTCACATTCTAGTATGCACACTTAGTTTAACTAGTCCAAGTAACTGGCTCATGACCACACATACATAAGCTATTGTAGAAATTATTTAGTTTAAATTCAATTTTTGCATTTAGGAAATTGCGGGACTAGGATTGAGTTGCCAATTAGAGCAAGTAATCTCTGTTGTATTTGCACCATTTGGTGAACCTAGACAAGCATATGAATGCTCTACATTTGTGATTCACCATCTCCCTTTACTCACTCACATAGACTAATTAGGAAGATATGGAAGTAGCCCATTATCTGCAAATGCTTTCCATTTGAGTAAGGAACAACGTCACATAGTTTAACTAGGGGAATTTTGTAAAGGATCACCGATATCCATATGTTAAAATTATGATATTTTTCACCATACTCTCACACACATTCACCCACTAAGAAACAAAAGCCACCTAAAAATAACTTAAACCAACTCACTAAATTCTCCCCACAGGGGCCACAAGAGAATTTATAGATTAAGTTAGGATCAAGGGGGTAGGCATCCAATAAGCCGCCTTGATCAGACTTCACATTGAAACATAGAAGTTGTGTATTTAGGGAGCTTTTAAATCCACCTATCAGCCCACAGAAAATAAAACTTGAGCACGGAAAAGACCCGATTCAGAGGGGGTTAGGCTTAGGCACAGTGCGTGCGGTATCATTTGAGGCTACCTGACCTGGCTGATAGTCGGTACTGTTAGTTGACTACCAAGAAGCCCAAGACTCAAACGCTCACATGGGACGGTGGTTCCTAATGGCCAAAACAAGGACATCCTTTACCCTATAGGTAACGGTGCAGGCAAGCGCCAAACCCTCTACCCTTACCTTGGTTGATTGTCTTTGACTAACTAGGGACGTTGCTAGCTTTTATGGGACATTGTGCCAGCACTCGCAAGAAATCCTCTCAAGTTATAGTTACTTTCGAGTGTTTTAGGATGTATTAGGTCTTCTAGGATTTTTTGTATCACGTGCAAACAAACAAAACCATTTTTTGCTTGATTGATCACATAGATTAAGTTAAAGGAAAATTCATTTCATTTTTTCTTTGTTTTATGCATGTGGTCATAAATTTGTCATGATCACATACTCGATCCCATAAAATTTTTTCCAAAACCTAACCTGGTCAACACTCAAATGGTTCGAATGAAACCTCATTGGTCTAGGTGTCTTTTGGACCTCCCCCCATTACCAGGAGGGGTTCTGGGTCTTTCGCAATTTAGGCATAAAAAATGGAACATTGCCACAGTATTTGGTTCCTCCTTTCTTGGAGCAACCTTAGTTTGGAACCCTAGTCAGTTTCCCAACACCACACCACACACCACTCCCCCCTCATCCCCTAGGGGGAAGAGGAGCGCATCCCATACGGGAAGCCAGTTGAATTCACAACAGGGTACATCACAGACTAACCCTCATTCTAACCAGAACTTCGTGTCTTCACAAGTTGCCATGGCATCAACCTCCCAGTCGCCCTTCTTAACAGCGTTGAATCTACCAGATTTGACCAAGCTCACCAATGACCCCATTGCACATGACCCCAATTGGCCTCCCATGCCCACGAAGCTCCCTTCAGACATACCAAAATTTGAAGGCAAGCAAGTGGAAGAACCAGGAAATCATATAATGAGCTTTCACCTGTGGTGCTCATCGAATAACATCATTGATGATACTATTCAGTTGAGGCTATTTCAACGCACTCTTACGGGAGTGGCCGTAAAATGGTATGTGGAGAAGCCTCCTGCTTCACATGGAACCTTTAGCACCCTTTCTACCGCATTCCTCACACAATTTTAGTTGCCCATTCACCATGATTCGAGAATGGAGTTACTAACTCATTTCAGACAATCCCCCTCTACCCATATTTCATAGCATCTCCATGAGTGGAGGCTGTTTCATAGTTTATGCAAAGAAAAACTTGACGATCGAGTACTTTTAGATTTATTCTTGAAATTTTTTATGGTGGAGATTTCAAAGGATGTGGCGCAACGTAACCCCACATCTGAAGAGGACGCAATCAGTAAAGCCCAGCAGCTTGAACTAATCTACACGCAATCAGGATACATATATAATATCTTGTTCGATGCCCTGCACCTACAACCTTATCAAGAATTTCCAAGGATGTCTAACTCTGCAAATGGACTTATTGGGTCAAGAACCCAAGGGTACCTAGGCAGCAGTAGTTAGAATCCTAGTTACACACATGGGTCTACCCAGAACATGTCTCAACCCGGATTTCAAATTCATCAAATGCAACAGAAAAATTTGACTAATAGGGCACGAGCGTATCACCAAGGAGGACATTATCCTCCAGCTGAGGGGACCCAGTACACAAGAAGAAAAACTGACGGAAGAAATCCCCCCCAATGGCCAGGTGAAAACATGGGACATTAATATGCTTAGTCCCAAACACATAACCCACCTACGAAAAACAATGCACAAGTGAACTTTGTGCAGCTTTCCGATGGCCAATCGTCGCTATTCCGACACACAGTCGTCGCAAGAGCGATAGTTCGAGGACGGGAAAAACGTGGTTTGTCGTGTGGTCGCAATTCCGACACATTTACAAAGTGTCACACTACCGACACTTTTCCGTCGCTTCCAAACACGCGTTGCACTTCCGACGTTTCCCAAACCGACGTTTGTAAAGTGTCGCCATTTCGACGAAATTTGGTCCGACGTTTTTAACGTTGCTCTTCCGACGTTTGTAAAGTCTCGCCATTCCGACGAAATTTCATCTGACGTTTTGAACGTCACTCTTCCGACGTCTTTATACTGTCGCTCTTCCGACGTGTCTAAACTGTCGCATTTCTGACGCCGTACAGAAGTGTCAGAAGATCGACGTATTGCAAAAGTGACACAAGACCGACGCTTTCCAGAAGTGTCACAATATCGACGCCAGGAAGAACTGTCGCAATTCCGACGAAATGTGGTCCGAAATTTTGAACGTCGCCCTTCCGACCTCTTTTTTCTGTCGCTCTTTCGACGTTTCTAGAACTGTTGCAATATTGACGGACGTCACAAGACCGACGAAAATGGAAATCGTTCAAAATGTCAGAAGAGCGACGCTTACAAGGTGTCGGTATACTGACGGCGGTTTCAATTTAAAAAAAAAAATGAAACTTTAAAACAGGACAGTAAATCTCCAAAGTTTGTTATCACAATGAGAAATCAATGATCAGTGATCACGTCAAATTTTCCTCGTAGCATGATGGGTCTAATAAATTTTATTGTAAAGGT